>CM040187.1:36062184-36147184 GCA_022606455.1 Callitettix versicolor
CGTAGTTAACTCCGGTTAGCTTTCTTCACAACTTCTCGTCGTTGGCTTAGTAGATCAGTAGAGAATTATTAAAAAAAACTATTTGCAGTTGACTCCCTTTCGTATAATTCTAAGACTTGTAAATGGACATAGACAACTTTTAAAAGTCGGATTCCGAAAAGATTATTGAAACATCTTTTGTTATACTTCTAAGAAACAAACATGTGTAATTACAACTTTCTGGAACTGGTTCAAGAGAGGATAATATATAACTTTTTGCCGTTATATTCGTAACTCTTATTCTTGTCGTTATTCTTCAGAGACTTTTAAGACTTTATTTAAAACTTCCAGAATTTTGCTCTGGTGAAATTATTCAAAACATATTATATTTTTCAAAGATTCACAGGTGTTTCTTTACATTTTACGGAAGTTGGCTCTGGTAAGGATTATTCACAACATCTTGTATTTTCTTCAGGACTAATTGATTATTTTTTACCACTTTCCGAAATTGACTCTGGTGAGGATTATTCACAACTTCTTGTCATATTCTTCAGAGATTCGCAGGTGTTTCTTTACAACTTCCCGAAGTTGGCTCTAGTGGGGATTATTCACTACTTCTTGTCGTATTCTTCAAGACCAATTGATGATTCTTTACCACTTCACGAAGTTGGCTGTATTGAGGATTATTCACAACTTCTTCTATTCTTTAGAGATTCGCAGGTGTTTCTTTACACTTTTCGAAGTTGGCTTTGGTGAGGATTATTCACAACTTCTTGTCGTATTCTTCAGAGATTCGTAGGTGTTTTTTACCTTTTCTCGAATTTGACTCTGGTGAGGATTATTCACAACTTCTTGTCGCATTCTTCAGAGATTCACAGGTGTTTCTTTATCACTTCCCGAAGTTGTCTCTGGTGAGGATTATTCACAACTTCTTACTGTATTCTTCAGAACTAGTTCATGATTCTTTACCCCTTCCCGATGTTGTCTCCGGTGAGGATTATTGACAACATCTTGTCGTATTCTTCAGAACTAGTTAATGATTCTTTACCCCTTCCCGAAATTGGCTCTGGTGAGGATTATTCACAACTTCTTGTCGTATTCTTTAGAGATTCGCAGGTGTTTCTTTATCACTTCCCGAAGTTGTTTCTGGTGAGGATTATTCACAACTTCTTGTCGTATTCTTCAGGACTAGTTGATGATTCTTTACCCCTTCCCGAAGTTGGCTCTGGTGAGGATTATTCACAACTTCTTGTCGTATTCTTCAGAGATTCGCAGGTGTTTCTTTATCACTTCCCGAAGTTGTTTCTGGTGAGGATTATTCACAACTTCTTGTCGTATTCTTCAGAACTAGTTGATGATTCTTTACCCCTTCCCGAAGTTGGCTCTGGTGAGGATTATTCAGAACTTCTTGTAATATTCTTCAGAGATTCGCAGGTGTTTCTTTACCTTTTCTCGAAGTTGGCTCTGGTGAGGTTTATTCACAACTTCTTGTATTCTTCAGAGATTCGCAGGTGTTTCATTACCTTTTCTCGAAGTTGGTTCTGGTGAGGATTATTCACAACTTTTTGTCGCATTCTTCAGAGATTCGCAGGTGTTTCTTTACCACTTCCCGAAGTTGGCTCTAGTGAGGATTATTCACAACTTTTTGTCGTATTTTTCAAGACTAATTGATGAATCTTTACCCCTTCCTGAAGTTGGCTCTGGTGAGGATTATTCACAACTTCTTGTCGAATTCTTCAGGACTAGTTGATGATTCTTTATCTCTTCCCGAAGTTTGTTCTGGTGATGATTATTCACAACTTCTTGTCGCATTCTTCAGAGATTCGCAGGTGTTTCTTTATCACTTCCGGATGTTGGCTCTGGTGAGGATTATTCACACCTTATTGTCGTATTCTTTAGGACTAATTGATGATTCTTTACCCCTTCCCTAAATTGGCTCTGGTGAGGATTATTCACAACTTCTTATCGTATTCTTCAGAACTAGTTGATGATTATCTACCCCTTCCCGAAATTTGCTCTGGTGAGGATTATCCACAACTTCTTGTCGTATTCTTCAGAACTAGTTGATGATTCTTTACCCCTTCCCGATGTTGGTTCTGGTGAGGATTATTCACAACTTCTTGTCGCATTCTTCAGAGATTCGCAGGTGTTTCCTTATCATTTCCCGATGTTGGCTCTGGTGAGGATTATTCACACCTTATTGTCGTATTCTTCAGGACTAGTTGATGATTCTTTACCCCTTCCCGAAGTTGGCTCTGGTGAGGATTATTCACAACTTCTTGTCGTATTCTTCAGAGATTCGCAGGTGTTTCTTTATCACTTTCCGAAGCTGGCTCTGGTGAGGATTATTCACAACTTCTTGTCGTATTCTTTAGAGATTCGCAGGTGTTTCTTTATCACTTCCCGAAGTTGGCTCTGGTGAGGATTATTCACAACTTCTTGTCGTATTCTTCAGAGATTCGCAGGTGTTTCTTTATCACTTCCCGAAGATGGCTCTGGTGAGGATTATTCACAACTTCTTGTCGTATTCTTCAGGACCAGTTGATGATTCTTTACCACTTCACGAAGTTGGCTGTATTGAGGATTATTCACAACTTCTTGTCGTATTCTTTAGAGATTCGCAGGTGTTTCTTTATCACTTCCCGAAGTTGTTTCTGGTGAGGATTATTCACACCTTATTGTCGTATTCTTCAGGACTAGTTGATGATTCTTTACCCCTTCCCGAAGTTGGCTCTGGTGAGGATTATTCACAACTTCTTGTCGTATTCTTCAGAGATTCGCAGGTGTTTCTTTATCACTTCCCGAAGCTGGCTCTGGTGAGGATTATTCACAACTTCTTGTCGTATTCTTTAGAGATTCGCAGGTGTTTATCACTTCCCGAAGTTGGCTCTGGTGAGGATTATTCACAACTTCTTGTCGTATTCTTCAGAGATTCGCAGGTGTTTCTTTATCACTTCCTGAAGTTGGCTCTGGTGAGGATTATTCACAACTTCTTTTCGTATTCTTCAGGACCAGTTGATGATTCTTTACCACTTCACGAAGTTGGCTGAATTGAGGATTATTCACAACTTCTTGTCGTATTCTTTAGAGATTCGCAGGTGTTTCTTTACACTTTTCGTAGTTGGCTCTGGTGAGGATTATTCACAACTTCTTGTCGTATTCTTCAGAGATTCGTAGGTGTTTTTATCTTTTCTCGAAGTTGGCTCTGGTGAGGATTATTCACAACTTCTTGTCGTATTCTTTAGAGATTCGTGTTTTTATCATTCGCAGGTTGTTTCTTTATCACTTCGTATTCTTCAGAGACTCGTTGTTTCTTTATCACTTCCCGAAGTTGGCTCTGGTGAGTTATTCACACACTTATTGTCGTATTCTTCAGGACTAGTTGATGATTCTTTACCCCTTCCCGAAGTTGGCTCTGGTGAGGATTATTCACAACTTCTTGTCGTATTCTTCAGAGATTCGCAGGTGTTTCTTTATCACTTCCCGAAGCTGGCTCTGGTGAGGATTATTCACAACTTCTTGTCGTATTCTTTAGAGATTCGCAGGAGTTTATCACTTCCCGAAGTTGGCTCTGGTGAGGATTATTCACAACTTCTTGTCGTATTCTTCAGAGATTCGCAGGTGTTTCTTTATCACTTCCTGAAGTTGGCTCTGGTGAGGATTATTCACAACTTCTTTTCGTATTCTTCAGGACCAGTTGATGATTCTTTACCACTTCACGAAGTTGGCTGAATTGAGGATTATTCACAACTTCTTGTCGTATTCTTTAGAGATTCGCAGGTGTTTCTTTACACTTTTCGTAGTTGGCTCTGGTGAGGATTATTCACAACTTCTTGTCGTATTCTTCAGAGATTCGTAGGTGTTTTTTACCTTTTCTCGAAGTTGGCTCTGGTGAGGATTATTCACAACTTCTTGTCGCATTCTTCAGTTATTCGCATGTATTTTTTATCACTTCCCGAAGTTGGCCCTGGTGAGGATTATTCACAACTTCTTGTTGTATTCTTCAGAGATTCGCAGGAGTTTCTTTACCAATTCTCGAAGTTGGCTCTGGTGAGGATTATTCACAACTTTTTGTCGTATTCTTCAGGACTAGTTGATGATTCTTTACCCCTTCCCGAATTTGGCTCTAGTGAGGATTATTCACAACTTCTTGTCGTATTCTTCAGAGATTCGCAGGTGTTTCTTTATCACTTCCCGAAGTTGTTTCTGGTGAGGATTATTCACAACTTCTTGTCGTATTCTTCAGAACTAGTTGATGATTCTTTACCCCTTCCCGAAGTTGGCTCTGGTGAGGATTATTCACAACTTCTTGTCGTATTCTTCAGAGATTCGCAGGTGTTTCTTTACCTTTTCTCGAAGTTGGCTCTGGTGAGGTTTATTCACAACTTCTTGTATTCTTCAGAGTTTCGCTGGTGTTTATTTACCACTTCTCGAAGTTAACTCTGGTGAGGATTATTCACAACTTCTTGTCGTATTCTTCAGAGATTCGCAGGTGTTTCGTTACCTTTTCTCGTAGTTGGTTCTGGTGAGGATTATTCACAACTTTTTGTCGCATTCTTTAGAGATTCGCAGGTGTTTCTTTACCACTTCACGAAGTTGGCTCTGGTAAGGATTATTCACAACTTCTTGTCGCATTCCTCAGTTATTCGCAGGTATTTTTTATCACTTCCCGAAGTTGGCCCTGGTGAGGATTATTCACAACTTCTTGTCGTATTCTTCAGAGATTCGTAGGTGTTTTTTACCTTTTCTCGAAGTTGGCTCTGGTGAGGATTATTCACAACTTCTTGTCGTATTCTTCAGAGATTCGCAGGTGTTTCTTTATCACTTCCCGAAGTTGTTTCTGGTGAGGATTATTCACACCTTATTGTCGTATTCTTCAGGACTAGTTGATGATTCTTTACCCCTTCCCGAAGTTGGCTCTGGTGAGGATTATTCACACCTTATTGTCGTATTCTTCAGGACTAGTTGATGATTCTTTACCCCTTCCCTTATTTTCTATAAGGGAATATAGAAATACATTCGATGTCTATAGTTGCCTCCTTATAGACATGTGTATATAAGCACAAGAATACTGTGTATGTATTCTTCAGAGTTTCGCTGGTGTTTATTTACCACTTCTCGAAGTTAACTCTGGTGAGGATTATTCACAACTTCTTGTCGTATTCTTCAGAGATTCGCAGGTGTTTCGTTACCTTTTCTCGAAGTTGGTTCTGGTGAGGATTATTCACAACTTTTTGTCGCATTCTTCAGAGATTCGCAGGTGTTTCTTTACCACTTCACGAAGTTGGCCCTGGTGAGGATTATTCACAACTTCTTGTCGTATTCTTCAGAGACGTTTAGGTGTTTCTTTACTACTTTCCAAAGTTGTCTCTGGTGAGGATTATTCAGCACTTCTTGTCGTATTCTTCATGATTAGTTGATGGTTCTTTACCATTTCCCGAAGTTGGCTCTGGTGAGTATTATTCACAAGTTCTTGTCTTATTCTTCAGAGATTCGCAGGTGTTTCTTTACCACTTCCTGAAGTTGGCTCTTGTGAGGATTATTCACAACTTCTTGTCGTATTCTTCAGAACTAGTTGATGATTCTGTACTCCTTCCCGAAGTTGCCTCTGGTGAGAATTATTCACAACTTCTTGTCGTATTCTTCAGGACTAGTTGATGATTCTTTACCCCTTCACGAAGTTGCCTCTGGTGAGGATTATTCACAACTTCTTGTCGCATTTTCAGAGATTCGCAGGTCTTTCTTTACTACTTCCCGAAGTTGTCTCTGGTGAGGATTATTCAAAACTTCTTGTCGTATTTTTAGAGACTCGTATGTGTTTCCTTACCTCTTCCTGAAGTTTTCTCTGGTGAGCATTATTCACAACTTCTTGTCATATTCTTGAGAGACTAGTGGGAAAAATATTTAATACATTCCGTAGTTGGCTCCGGTAAGTATTACCCAGTCTTCTTGTCGTATCCCTTTGAGACTCGTAGGTGTTTTTTTTAAATTTCCCGATGTTTTATCTTGTGAATATTATCTACAATTTCGTGCTGTAAGCTTCTGTGACTCGTAGGGTTTTATTTAAAATTTCTAATAGTTGACTTTTGGCGAGTCGTTCCTGTAACTACACGTCATTCTAATTACTTGTTCTGCGATGAGTTAACCTTACTGCTGAATAGGTGTAACAGATACATGCTTACAGATATATGCTTAAATTGCCTTCGTTCACAACAGAAAGAAAATAGTACGAAATAATGAAATATATTTCTATGGAAATTATTTGTGATTGTTGATAATCATTGTTGTTTTTTTTAGTTAAGTACCTTAAGTTAAATTTTTGAAAATTAAATATAGATTTTAAACTTGTTAGGTATTGTTGAAATAAAGTTATTAAAATGTAAACAAAATTGAGATCTGTAATAATCATATTCTAAAGATTTTTAACAGACATTTCTAAAATGTATTTTATAAATAATTATCCAAACAAAATAAACATGTTTTTAGTAAATTTTTGCCATTATTTGTGTATATAAGCACAACGTTTCGAGACAAAGGATCGACTGTTGTTCTTAGGTGCCAAACTTAAAGCATAACAACTAGAGTATGTTTAGGCCTATTTTAAATTACTAAAATAGAATTGTGTAATGAATCACAAATCACCATGAAAACGGGAAATCTACACACTAGCTGACAAATACCTTATAGCAGCAGGGATATGTGGGCCATAAGTCAAAAGAAAATAATAACCTGATTACTTAGCTGTCTCATGTAGATAGTTTTTTTATAATTTAAATGATTGAATCTAAAAAATTTTGTATAATTCTTACGCAGAATTAATTTTGCAAAAATAACCATTATTTCCTTGGTACAAGATAGACCTAGAAACAGATATTTCTTTTGTCAGGAACTATAAAATCATTGTATGCTTGTTTTGTTAATTTGTTTAAAATCTTGTTTGTATATTTTTGATTTTAAGTTTCAGTAGCCAATAAACTAGTTTAACACGTGTTTAGAATCATTTTATAAAATACTTTTACATTATGTTAGATTCGTTTTTAAAATTAACACAATTTAACTTGAAAAAAAGAATCTTGTACTTCAAGAAGCACACAACGTTGCTACACAAGTAATTTATGAAATAATATTGAAAAAGTAATAAAATATGAAGACATAAAACCAACGAAGAACGAGATAACCATAAAGACATTAGCATAGCGTAGTTGGAATGCAGAGCAACGCTCTCGTCTTATCAAGGAGAAACTGTCACTTCCATAAGCTAAATCGATCTCCAATAGTCATTATCGATTCTGTTCTTATTTCTTCTTCTTCACAACAACTGCTTCGCACATTAAACCTCCTCCTACCACCTCTGTTCCCGAGCAAAATCATAAATTACTATTTAAACATGGCGTCATCTATCAGAATATAAAGTGTTGTGCCAGTAATGTGTTATCCTTAATGTCCTCCTCCCTGATGAGGCTCCCCCGAGGGTCTGGCGGTAGAAATATATTCCCCTGAATGTAAACATTAAGGGAAATGTAAGATAAGTTTCATATTTTATTTCTTGTTTTGTTGGAAGATATGAAAGACATTTCTGAGATGTAACTTTAAGTGATTTGTAATTAGTGTTTTATTATTAAATTTACTTTTATGCTATTGTAGCTGAACTTTATTATTTTTGTTCTTTTTTAATACATGTTTGTTTACTTTTAAATACAGATTTATCGCTTTTGTTTTACCATTGTAGGAAGTATATAGAACATACACATACAGAGCGATCATTAGAGAAATCGATCTTGAATTTTTCACAGTTAATTCCGTTTTGATATACTCTGAACCTTAAAACGTGTTTCATGCTTGGATGCTTTTCTATTGTACATGTGTTTCTGTAAACAATATTAAAGACTTTCGTTCTGTAATCCTTTTGCAGGGCATTTAATGTGCCTTTACAAAACACTTTTGTGGAATTTTACATGTCTTTAAAACGGAACATTTATATGTGACTTTGTAGAACATTTTAAAGGGAATTTTATGTGTCTTAAAAAAAACCTTAAATGTTATAAAAATCTCGACTTGAGTGATTTTTACAAAATTTGCTCAGTATCACCAAACAGGTTAGTTGTAATAAGCTGTAACAATCATGACGGTGTGAAATGTTTACAGGATGTTTCGAAAGTCAAAAAAACACGACAGGTTACAAGACAACTAACTATTAGACTACTGCAACAGAGTGTGCAAGAACAGCGGTTACCATGGTAACTCGTGGTGCCTACATGAATGACACGGTATGAACAGAACGACGGCGTAAATTAATTGTAATTAGTGCTTGCGTAAAATGACAGCTACATTTGCTGCAGACAGGCGGCTAGATTCTGCGGCTACTAGTTCTGGAATACTTCGGATAAAGGTCGCATCATTAAACGCTGATATCCTTCTAAAAAGCATATGCCGTGGACATTCCTCGGCCGGTTGTGTGCTTCTTGTAATTACAATTATTAAATGTAATTATGGTTACAGGAACACTTTATAAGCTCGGTAAACAATTAAGGAAAGTAGGACAGTGCATTGCACAGGATCAAAGAGGAAATGACGTGTTGCATAGACAGGAACTGCAAACGTTTACTGCATGGTTAGGGAAAAGTGAAGAGTTGAAGAGTTAATTAAAGAATATTAATTAAAAAGTGATGAAAGTTGGATGATATGTCACGAAACGTGTTGAAACCATATTTCCATAGAGACTATAGGTCTGTTTAATTTTGCGTTTTCGATTGATCTCGAAAATATTAGATTGTTAGAGAACAACTTACAACAACACACGTGGAAAGCAGATTTTTAGCTAACGTTATGGAAGCGATTTTATAATTTTTTATTAGCTACACTTTTTTTTGAAAATCTGGTTTCACTATCGTAATTAGTTAGGCATATAAAATCTGTACACATGAGCGTTTGAAAATTTCAATGTTCATTTATAATACGAAAATGAACCCTAACGCCCATATTTTCGTATTTTCAATGATTTTAAAGTGACGATGGTGAAAAACAAAAAGTTTTGGTTATTTTAAAGGTTTAGGATAACCGAATTTTGTAACTGTTTTGAAACGCACGTGCGCGTTTGTGAAAAAAACTTGTTTTAGGTTCGGCACTTATTTAAAGTTTCAGGTCTGGTTTTTACCTCCAATAGAAAATGTCGCTAAAAATGTTGCAATTCTATCTTTTTCATTATGTATTAAATTGATCGTATTTAACTGTATTTTTATTGTAAAAAGCTGTGGACACAAATTGTGAAACACTAAACATAATAATTTGATATAATTTTGAAGCAATCTAACGTTAATTTGATATTTCCATCGACAAAATAACGACGTGGATGGTGGATATAAAATAAATTACAATCATGTGTGCTTAAAAAAAACACAATGTATTGTACTTATGTTGCCCTCTTCTAATGAGCCGTTGTTTTCGAAGGAAGACTTGGTAATAAAAAAAACTCGTTTCGCCAAAAATGGTTAGAGAGGTAAACGATCTTTGGAAGAATTTCCAAATAATCACTGAAACCGTTATGGAAGTGGTTGCATCAATTGGGCGGGAACCTGGGCGTAGCAAAGCTGCGATGTTAGCGTTTGAAATTTCAAGAATTTTGGTTTTATGAGTTCCGTTTTTTATTCAGGATATGTAAGTATTTTTGTTTTATTTACGGCTTTTATTTTATTAACACTCGCCTCTCATGTCCATGCGGAAATGTTTAGTGTTATTGTACTCATGTTTATGAACGTCTGTCATACGTTCAACATTTTTTTTGTACCTAATATTTGTGCATTAATATTTTCTCTGATTTCAAATTTTACCAAGCTTAAGTTCAGTTTATATTTCACCAAAAACACTGTAGTGCAGTTATTTAGCTAAATATAAAACAACTTAATGCAGGATGTAAAGGTTTTTGATTCCTAATGCTTTGCGGAACCATTAATTCTTTAGTCTTACCTTTCCAAATTTCTCGCTTCGTTCTTAGCTATTAATTCCCGTCGGTCACTTTCATAAACTCAAATTTTATGGAAAAAAATGTTTTCTATGTTTATATCCATTTAGATTCCTTAAGTCCAAGAAAATATTTTCACTTATAGAAATGGCCGTACGCGTATTTGTGTTTTCAATGAAAATTGCAGAAATCTGTGATAAAATTCAGCATGGAAATGAAGTCAAAAAACCTTAAAACATACTTATACTACGAAAGTAAGTTGGCATGCAATGTTGACCATGTACCTGCTTAAAGATTGTTAAAAATAGAATTTCCGAGCTATAAAAACCAGCACTTGTCAAGTCCAGTATAAACTGGTCTAGCTAGGCAGGTGTAACAAAGTGGGATAGAACGCCGCCGGGTTCCTACGTTATAAAATAAGTAAGATTGATAATTACTAATAATCAATCAATATCATATTATTTCAGAAAAGTTTTTAAACAAGGTTACACATTCTATGGCTATAGCTACAGCTGTAGGTGATGTCCCCCCCCAATGCTTCGATCGATATACCAAAATATCGTTAACGACACATCGCGTTAAGGTGTATAAGAAATGCATTCTTTCTTACTGTCAATATCTGCGTTCCACTCTCAGCCACCCTACCTTCTCGCACGTAATGGATGTGATTTTAACGACGTCTGTGTGATGGATGGATCGCGTCGCGCGAATCACAGCCTCTCACACGTCTCCTCCGCCCTCCGCCTCCAGTGCCTTCTACGTCTTACACCCTCCAATGGAGCGGAGAAACTGTTTTCAATACTTATTCACATTCACATTTGATTTGATTTATAAATTGAAGTAGGGCTCCGGTTCCTGCTTTCAATAAACTCTCCAGATTCAATCTATTTCCCCGCGCTTTATCCGGCGTTTATTAACGTTTCCCCGATTTGGCGTGTCAAAGCAGTTCCTTTCACTACAATTTATATTATAACTCGATCTGGTGGAATCTAACTACATTATGTCCGTAGATATACACAATTAGGACCACTATGCCGTACGTATACAAAATTAGG
Source organism: Callitettix versicolor (assembly GCA_022606455.1). NCBI lineage: Eukaryota > Metazoa > Arthropoda > Insecta > Hemiptera > Cercopidae > Callitettix > Callitettix versicolor. Next base: position 36,073,177 of record CM040187.1, read on the forward strand.
ACCTTTTTATCCATAGGTATTTAAAATGAGGACCTTTATGTTAGTAAGTATACACAATGAGGACTCTTAGGTCCGTAGTTATATGAGAACCTTTACGCCCGTAGTTACACACAATGAGTACTTTATATCCACAGATTTACACAGAGGATCTTTATGTCCTTATGTATACATGATGAGAACCTTTTATGTCTGTAGGTAAACACAATGAGGATTTTTATTTCCGTATATATACGCAATGAGGACCTATATATCTGTATATATACACAACAAGGACATTTTTGTCCGTATTTATTCATAATGGGAACCTTTATATCTGTAGATATACATAATGAGGGCCTTTACATTCTTATATGTACATAACGAGGACCTTTATGTCTGCAGATATACACAATGAGGATCCTTATATTTGTAGATATACATAATAAGGACCTGTATGTCTGTAGATATAAATATTGAAGACCTTTATGTCTATAGATATACATAATGAAGACCTTTATGTCTGTAGATATACATAACGAGGGTCCTTATATCTGTGGATATACATAATGAGGACCTGTACCTTTGTAGATATACATAATGAAGACCTTTATGTTTGTAGATATACGTTTATATCTGTAGATATACATAATGAGGACCTGTACGTTTGTAGATATACATAACGAGGACCTTTATGTCTATAAATATACATAATGAGGACCTTTATGTCTGTACATATACATAATGAAGACCTTTATGACTGTAAATATACATAATGAAGACCTTTATGTTTGTAGATATACATAATGAAGACCTTTGTCTGTAGATTTTTGTCTGTGAAGACAAATGTCTGTAGATATACATTATGAGTATCTGTAGATATACATAATGAAGACCTCATGTCTGTAAATATACATAATGTGGACCTTTATGTCTACAGATATACATAATGAGGACCTTTATGACTGTAGATATAAATAATGAAGACCTTTATATCTATAGATATACCTTTATGTCTATAATGAAGACCTTTGTTTCTATAGATATACGTAATAAAGATCTTTATGTCTGTAGATATACATAATGAGGACCTTTATGACTGTAGATATAAATAATGAAGACCTTTATGTCTATAGATATACATAATGAAGACCTTTATTTCTATAGATATACATAATGAAGACCTTTGTTTCTATAGATATACGTAATAAAGACCTTTATGTCTGTAGATATACATAATGAGGACCTTTATTTCTGTAGATATACATAACAAGGACATTTAGATCTGTAAATATACATAATGAAGACCTTTATGTCTGTAGATATACATAATGAAGACGCTTATATTCGCATATACATAATGAGAACATTTATATTCTTAGATATACACAATGAAGAACTTTTATGTGAGTACTTACGAAGAACAAGTTTAAATACCACATTTATGTTCAGATACTTACCAAACATTTCCATGTCGGTAGAAATAAATGGGTAGCGGACAGGATTCATGTATCTATTGAAAGGAATTCCACTACTTGAATCATTTAGTTATTTGCATTTTAACGCTGACGATGGTAGAATTCCATTAAAAAAAAACAAAATGCATTTGTGCCATTTTAAATGCGTCACAACGTCTGAAATTATTTAATTTTAAAACAAGAGGGGAATTCTTAAAAATAAATTTAAAAAACTCTTTAACAACCTCAAATTTTTTGAGTTTATTTTTACTTCCTTACCATAAGAAATACGTATAAAATATGTTCTCTTGAAAAAAATCGATGTTATTTTAATGGATGTGTCCTGAAATAATTAATGGTAATATTTAATTTTAAACCATAACGGGAATAAAAAAAAACTCGTGGCACTTGGGGTAGTGTCGACAGAAGTGTAAATTAGTATAGGTCATATTCATTAAATAATTTAACTACACAAATTTAGAAAATGCACATTTTTAAAATTAACAAGAACAATAAACATAACCTCAATTGATATGATATTCAAGCAACAGCTGTTGTGCGAAATCAGCTGTTTAGAAGTAGCCATTTCAAATATTCATTTATATATGCTGTGAAGTATACGTTACGGAATCAAGCGTGTCGCGTTTATACTCATGTTTTGTCAACAGCGATCGTTGAAGTTTTAACACCAATAGATATTCTTTATCAATCTCGAATTTTTTTAATGGTTTGTTTTTACTCTCTTACCATAAAAACTAAGAAGAAAATATTGTGATAGTGAAAAAATCGATCTTGTTATTTCTATGGATGTAACGGTTTTCAGGCCCTCTGGATCTAAAAAAAAATGACGAGTGTCGGTCTGCAATCTGTCGCAGATTTTTATGGAATTTGAAATGTAAATGTAGTCCTCGAAATATTTTAGAGTTTTTTTTGACACATTGGCTACTGACATGTTAAAAAGACCTTTTAGTATAGACCAGTCAGATAAGGTGACGCTCCTTTTTTCTCCATATACCGACGTCAGCCATAGTCGACTGAATCCAGTCGACCGACGTCAACCATAGTTAACGCGAACACATATCTTCCTTGAAACCTATCGCTACTGTTCTACTGTTCGGTCTATTTTACTGACTTGGTTCTTGTTTGTTGGATCGATATTTACGATGACAATATTAAAGTTATATAATGTACCATATGGTTTTAGAGAATAATTGTATAAAACTTTTTTAAAATAAAGTGGTTTGTTTGTAAGTTTGGATTCACATGCTTGGCTTAAGGAACCAACTATGGTTCGGTCCGGCAACATATTTGCGACAACTCGTACAGCCCAGAGTGTGAAATTTAAGTATGCAAGATTTGTTTTGTTTAAAAAATCCTTTAAAATCCACAAAAATATTTTTAAAAAATGATGTGTAATTTTTAAGTACAATATCTGCTACAAACAGTTTACCAACGTTTGTTTGTGAAACATATTTTTTAAATCACTTTTATTTCTTCCCAGATAGGCTATAATCAATGCTAACTGCCCTTTAATAGTCCAAATAACGTAAGCTCATACTATTGGAACGTCGCTAATAGACACTTAACCTAATCTAAAATAACGCCTTGCCCCTAATTATCCCCTAAAGTAACAAGTAGCCTAAGTGAAGTACTTTTCCGCCACTATTACATATTAACGGCTCTTTTTATAATCACGTTTAATATGTTTTGCGCAATTTTCAATTAGCATATTTAAAGTTTATGTCGTATATTTTGCACGTACGCCGGTTAATATATTTTACTATCTATTATAAGCCCGTAATGGTTAATGAATAAAACTAGTAATAGCCGTTCGCAATGGCCCCGGGCAGAATTTTACCCGTATTGGGCAACAAGATTTATGGAACAACGTGTGTTAAGACTGGCCTGCAGGCCGAGGGTTATATATAGCAAACAAACACGGTTAGAGTTGTTAACATATCGTTGCATTGCAAAAAAACAAATAATGATGTAATACAACAGAGACATGAACATAGATTATTTTTTATCAGCGATTTTGTTTTGCTAGAACAGATGAAAGCGCGGTAATTTTGTAAAATAAATGCACAAAACAAATTGCGCACATTTTTATACGTGTTCAAATAAAGTCGTTAAGAAATCAAGCAAAACGTATTCGAAAACGAGAAGCTAACAATCAAAATTTGTTTGATATTTTAATTGCAATTGTAAATTAATACCTTTGTGTATTAGAAACAAGAGGAATAAATCGCTCAACAGACGCCCAGCCAGAAAAAAATAGCTCAGAATTATCCAAAAAAAACACTAGGAAAATCTGAGCTATTAAATGTTTCAGAAAAAACGTACAGTCGCGGGACTGGCCGACAGAAGTGACTACTTTTGGCATGCCTGACTGTACTTCTTCACTATTATGATTTAATTATCTTTATAATAATTTAGATACACGCAGGAAAGGGTTTAATAGTCTAAGTGTAATAATAAATATAACATTTGTGATTCTGGGATTCAAAAATTGGTATAGGTCATATTCACTAAATAATTTAACAACACAAACTTAAGAAAATTAACAGGAACAATAAAGAAAATCTCAATTGAAATGGTAGTGAAGCAACGGCTGTTGTGAGAAATCAGCTGTTTAGAAGTAGTCACTTAAAGAAGAATTACATTTACTTTGAGGTATGCTTTATGGAATCAAGCGTGACCCGAAATCATATACTTATACCCATGTTTGGTCAACCGCGACCATGAAGGTTTTCACTTCCAAAAACGTAAATAGTGAATACTGACAGATAACATACACTACAGTGAAAATGAAATAATATCATGGGTCGTTATATTATAATCGCTGACGTCATTAAAGCGATTTCAACATTAAAATTAGCACTTAAAATTTTCAATTTTCAACGGAATAAAAAATGTTTTAAAAGAATTTTAAAACTGTTGAAGAGATTTTGTCGCATAACGAACTTGACCCAGCTATTACCAAAATCACACACACACACACACACACACACACACACACACACACACACACACACACACACACACACACACACACACACACACACACACACACACACACACACACACACACACACACACACACACACACACACACACACACACACACACACACACACACACACACACACACACACACACACACACACACACACACACACACACACACACACACACACACACACACAATACAGTATAACTTGGTTAAAATGTCAGTGGAATGTACCAAGAAAAGATGACATTATGAATCGGAATGACGTTATATGAAATGTATTGTAAAAATTAATTTTGAAGATTTGTTATAATTAAGAAGTGAAATAAGATATGTATAGGCCTACATAGGTCTACACACTGTATATGCAGTGGAAATTGAGTATAGCGTTAATTAAGAGACAAAAGTAAAGCTATATCTTAGAGACGATATGAAAATATATTTATAAAATATCAGTAGTAAAGGTTAGTAGCCTAAATTAATAAGAAATTAAAAATATTACCGTTGCATTGATACTTTATTGTCATTATTATATTTATATATTTAAATATTAAATATTTAGTGATCTTGTGTTTATGCATAAAACTCGAAGAAGAGTACAATAGGCCTACATATTGTAAAATAAAGTACTGCATCAACAAGAAAGCGCTGAATACAGTAATAGTTACAAAGTTTCACGTATTATGGGAGATCCATTTATTATCCTTCTGTAGCAAAAGAGAAGGGCCAGTGTTTGGTAAACGCAGTTGTCTCTGGATTTAAGTGAAGTGGGATAGAATAAACATACACGTCTGTCTTGCGAACAACTGTACGTTTCAGCAGAATGACAAATGTTGACAGCTGAGTAGAGCTTTTATCATCAGCAGTAATTCTTTGTATTTATCTGGTTCCAGCTGATTCCACATGAACTTTTCTTCTAATGCGCTTGTACACAAGTGATTTTGACACTATAAACGAGTAATAGATTACGATATTTTAGTGTCGTTAAGACCGGAAGTTGTTTTAAATTAAATATGGACACTTAGTTTGAAAAAAATGACCTGAATCCGAGTTGACGTAATGTCTATGGCTATCATAACCAAGTTCCACTGATAAAAGTTTTGAACGATCAAAAAAAAAAAAAAATTTTTAAAGATCATTATCACAATTCGTAATTTCAGGTCTGGGTTTTACCATAAGCTCCATCGCTCGTTTTCCAGTAGCAATTCGAGAAAAAACAGTGTCATAGCTTCTACTTTCCAAAATAAAAAAAACATTCATTACAATTTTCTTATATTTATGAATTTTACACTGGTTTAGTACTCATTATATGGATATGTTAATGACCTTGTCATCAAAAGGTATATTGCTAAAACAGTAGCGATGTTTAATAAAGATTAGCTAATACACTTCGTTGTACAATCTTGTACGATGGCCTCACTCTTACAGAGAACCAACAAATTGATTTGCATAATGATCGAGGACTCGCCGAGCCACTGTCTATATATCTCTTTTGACATTTTATAATTTATTTTTAATCATTTTAATTCGCCACAGCATCAATAAATGACCTCTGGGGCTATAATTTTGTTTCGTGAACGATTTGCATCATTAATTATTAAATATTATAAACAATTTAGTGAACTTGTGCATTTCCGAAACCGATCAGTTCTGCTATAAATAGCTTAATAGTGATTTGTTTTTTGAAAATGAGTTACTCGGAAGGCCTTCATAGTAAAGTTCAGACCCGAGGCTTGAAATGAGCGTCGATAATGACTTCTATATCAAGTTTTGGGAGTTCTTATTCTTTTATATTTACATAAAAGCTTGTGTGTTTGTGTTGGAATTCTAGCGTTCGTTATTTTATTATGATTTGATTAAAATTTGTCACGGAAATGCAGTAGCTTCAAAAGTTCCGTTACTTAACAAAATCCGTTCAACAATTTTAAAACGGCGGTTTTTCTAAAATCTTAATTTTGTTTTCACAATCGTAATCAAGCATAAGGATTTCCAAGAATTTAGCGATCCGTACGTTCTGTTTGGGTTCTTATGGACTGTTTTTGAATAAATTTCGATACAAATCTTACACCTGACTTTGGGAAATTTTGAACTTTGAATTGATTTTCGACCAAGAAAAGGGCTTCAAAAATCAACTCGCGCTCTCGTGCTCTCGGACACACACAAGCGCGCGCTCTCTCTCTTGCTCTCGTACACATATGCACGCGAGCGCACACACGCGCAAGCAACGCGCACGAGTGCTCACGCATACACACACAAATGGAAATAAATCCAGATAATAACCATTTTTTGACAGATTTCAAGAATCACCTTGAAAACAGATGAGCTAGATTCATTAAAATGTCAGGATTTATTTTTCCACGATCAAGTACAACTTTCCTCATACTTGATTGGGCAACTAACTGTCCTCGCGGTAAGTTAACGATGTTGGATCTGCTAAGACTTTCATTACAAGTGACACAGGACCTGAGCTAAGGAATGTCGCTTCAATTATTGCTACAAACGGGCAAGACATTCGCCCGCCCTACACTCCGCACACTTTCATAAAACTAAAAATGAACAAATTGCTTCACTTATTTGGCCCGATGCGACGATCAATTTTGAAATGGCCGACATTTATTGTGCCGCATAAGAATTTCACAAAGTTCAAAAGGGCCGCTTGATTTTTCAGTTTGATTTCACGAATGAACACCGAATCGCGATAGGAACTGGAGATTTTAACGCTTTTAACATTCCAATAAAATAAGCAAGGCAAATATCGCGATCTTGTGAAATTTCTGTATTTTAACTTTTGTAAACTGAAGGAACACTTTATCGTTTAAACCGAATTTGGAATCACGTCTGATTACGTGTGGAATCTGGATTCAAGGCGACAAGTTGATCACATTTGAAACTATTGCAAGTGATTGAGCAAAAATTTATTTATATTAATTAATTAAAAGAGCATTTTATTATTATTATTTTGTTTAATTTAATTTTGATGGTCGAATAACCTATAAGGTTATCATCGTCCAAAACAGAATCGAATAAAGATTATTAATGAGAAAATTACTTGCATATAAAATGAAAAGGACTTTGCAAATGTAAAACAACAATATTTAAAACAGCCTATGTTTATGAAATAAAAATATTAGTTAATAAAACTATATAAAATATTAAACCGAAAAACGTAAAAAATTATAATAATATATAATGAACAAGCCTTACTAGGTGAGACATTGGAAGAAGCTAAGGAACAGATTCTTGAACTTTATAAGCGTTAAAAATGGGTCTCAAAGTTTCATTTGAAAAGACTAAAATATTGAAAAACTTACAAAAACCACCAAAAAGCTTCAAGTGGAAGAAGAATTCAAAAGAAAGAATTCAAATATTTTGGAGAATGGATCAGCTGAAACGCCCTAGAGAAAAAAGCTATGGAATCTAGGAGAAATAAAGTTGAATTAGCCTTCCAACTTACCAAGGACACATACAACAAGAAGTCCCTCTCCTGGAATACAAAGATAAGGCATTATCATAGGGTAATTAAACCAGAAGCCTTATATGCAGCTGAAACATTATCTCTCACAACCCAGGGCCCACTTGAAAGCCTGGAGATCAAAGAAAGAAAGATATTACGGAAAATCTTAGTCCCCAAATTCTGTAACAACCAATTACTCCACATCAGTAATGAAACTCTTTACCAAAAAACTGAAACACTATCAGACACAATAGGAAAAAGGAGAATTGATTTTTATGGGCACATCCTCCGAATGGACACAAATAGAATAACAAAAAAAATATTTCACTACTTTCACAATAAAAGAGCCAAACCACTTTGGTTTAGAGAAACAGAGAAGGATATAACAGAACTACAAATCACTGACACTATGCTCATGGACAGAACAGCCAAAACAATAACCAAGGACAAGAAGCAACGGTTCCAAGGCAAAGTCAAATCCAAGCGAACGATCCAAATCTCTGACGAAGAAAGAAAAGCAAGATCACAATGAATGAAGCAATACTGGGCTACGAGAAAGGCACAGAACATTAAAAAGTGATTGATTTAGTGTACCCCAAAGTTGGGTGAAACAAATAAAGATATAATGAACAAAATACGAGAAGGCTACAAATGATCCCTGAAAAAAAATTAGCAAATAAATAACAAAGCATTAAAAAGTAAATAAATAAATAAACAATAATATTATTAATAATAAATAAAAACTTGATTAACTTTTATAAAATATATTGTTGAGATGCAAGAAATGTATTACTTGAACAATAACCTAAGTATCATCTTCTAAGGTTTCCTTTAAAGTACTGCATAATCCACGTAGCCGGAGCAGGGTCCTTGTACAACCATTAAAAACTTGTTGTAGCATATGTTCAATTGCGCTGTGATTCGCAGCACTCACAAAAAGGTAGGTCTCCGCGTCCCGTTAGAAATCCATGTTTCAGCAAGGAGTGACCAATATGAAGACGGATTATCACAGCCTCTTCCCTAAGACTTGAACGTAATGACAAACATAAAAAACGAACAGTATTTTTAATTCCACTCAGTTTGTTATTGCCGACAGCTGCCCACTCATTTTCACAATGCAAGTAATTTAAGTGCTTCACATAACATAGAAAATCTGAACAATTAAAAAATTTCTTGCTTGGCAGCAGCAGAGTTGCTCCCTTTGCTGCATTGTCCGCTCTAGTGTTCACAGCTATCCCACAGTGACCAAGTATCCAGCAAAAATGACATATCAACAACTCGTAGTTCACGTCTGTGGATGGAGCACAAAATATTTTGAAGAAGTACTGAGTACATATCTTCAGTAGCCTGCAGTGCACTTTTACAGTCAGTAAAAATTACGTAATGATGGACAGGATCGGATACAACTGATTCAAAGCATTACAAATTGCAAATAGTTCTGCGGTAAATACACTACAAACCGAGGGTAATCCATACTTTTACTTTTGACCAATTGTGTAAAATGCGCAACTTACAATATTCTCCAATTTTGAACCATCTGCGAAAATAATGTCACTAGATTGGTACGAATGAAGAAGATGACCAAACTCCTGACAATGTACAAGATGATGTGTATGTGTTCAACGTAAGAGGATAGTGTGAATCGAAGTTTGGCGTAGTAGCAGTACATGGCGGAATAAGAGTTAGACCTCTCAAACATTTTGGATAACTCAATACGCAAATCGGAAAAGCACGGGAAGTTCTAACGCCTAGCAAAGCGGTGGAATGTGGTAAAGCTTCATATTGTCGAACCAACTGATTGAAAAAAACTGTATTATAGGCAGGATGCCTCGGATTAGATTTTAGTTGAAAAATAGGGAAGATCCAGACATGGGATCTAAAACTCCATATATATATATATATATATATATATATATATATATATATATATATATATATATATATAGTTTCATATGTGGGTAATATATATTGCTTTGTTTGATACCTTGACAATTGACTTGTTGTTTGGAAGACCCTTAATTAATACCCTTAATTAATTGTGTCCAATCAAGTCAATTTCACTGGACCATGTACATCAATGACAGGTCAATGGCAGGTCAATTAATATCACCTTAAAGGCCGGCCCTTAAATTTGAGTAATGCAAAGGTTACAAAAGGAACGAACATGCGTTGATTTCTTCATTTCGACTTCAGTCTTGGATGTCGGGTATTTTAACGAAACGTCCAAAGAATGCTTCCCTAAACGCTTGTGTTGAACAGATGCATACTGCTGTGCAATTAACATTTTCCAATCCGTAATGGAATACATTTAATATACATATTTAAATATTTAATATTCGGCGAAGGTAAGGTAGGATTTAAATCAGTGATTATGTTTAAAATTTACGGTAATATAATAATAAACAGTTAAATTTTAAACACGAAAGGAAGACACGTTTCCTGTAGATCAAGGAAGTAAACAGGAACCGGTGAGAATAACGGAAATGGGGAATGTTTTGGAAGAACGGCAAAGAGTCAGAACGTCACTGGCGCCTGACAAAACTGAATTTTGTAAAGAATTTAACAGTGCTGTTATCTACATGTTTTAAAACTTAAAAATATATTATCCTACTTTTTAGTTATAGAAACATTTTCAAAACAAGCCAATGAATGTAGGTGGTACCGTACTGAGCTGACGACTAGGTAATTTTGTGTTTTATTAGGCCTATAACTCATAAATAAAATATTTGTGCCATACAGCTGTGTCATTTCATTGCAAATAATTATTTTTATTGTCATATCGAAAAAGTAAGGCGATATTGAACATATTCATTGTCATATTTTTATGAGTGTAGACTTTATCAGTGTCGAAGTTCATCGAGTTCAAAAATTGATTTTATTTTGGTAGTTTTCTATTCGTTTGTACGCCTCACTTTAGACTAAACCAGTTAACCGATTTTGATCAAAATGGATTTATGTCTGGTTGTTTATTTTAAAACAAGTTTTTTAGAGCCTAGTTTTGCTCACAAAATATTACAAATCAGATTTATTTGATCACATATGAAGATTCATACACTCAAGTGAGAGTAGGGTATTTAAAATTACAGAAAAAATCGGTTTAGAAGTAAATCTATGGTAAATAAAATTAAAACCGAGACCGCAGTCAAGTGTTTTGTTTCTTTTTGAAATGACTACTTCTTATTGCGGAATACGGGTGTATGTTTTGCACGGGAAAAAATCAGTTTGCCGTTACGGAACGCTCTAATTGAAGTGTTAAAGTGACTACTTCTTACTTGCGGAATACGGGTGTATTGCGGAATACGGGTGAAGTGTTAAAGTTTTCTTATTGCGGACGGGTATGTTTTGCAAAAAAATCAGTTTGCCGTTACGGAACGCTCTAATTGAAGTGTTAAAGTGACTACTTCTTATTGCGGAATACGGGTGTATGTTGCACGGGGAGTGTTTGCCGTTACGGAACGCTCTAATTGAAGTGTTAAAGTGACTACTTCTTATCGTGGGATATGGGCGTATGTTTTGCACGGGAAAAAATCAGTTTGCCGTTACGGAACGCTCTAATTGAAGTGTTAAAGTGACTACTTCTTATTGCGGAATACGGGTGTATGTTTTGCACGGGAAAAAATCAGTTTGCCGTTACGGAACGCTCTAATTGAAGTGTTAAAGTGACTACTTCTTATTGCGGAATACGGGTGTATGTTTTGCACGGGAAAAATCAGTTTGCCGTTACGGAACGCTCTAATTGAAGTGTTAAAGTGACTACTTCTTATTGCGGAATACGGGTGTATGTTTTGCACGGAAAAAATCAGTTTGCCGTTACGGAACGCTCTAATTGAAGTGTTAAAGTGACTACTTCTTATTGCGGAATACGGGTGTATGTTTTGCACGGGAAAAAATCAGTTTGCCGTTACGGAACGCTCTAATTGAAGTGTTAAAGTGACTACTTCTTATTGCGGAATACGGGTGTATGTTTTGCACGGGGGAGGGAAATTCAGTTTGCCGTTACGGAACGCTCTAATTGAAGTGTTAAAGTGACTACTTCTTATCGTGGGATATGGGCGTATGTTTTGCACGGGGGAGGGAAATTCAGTTTGCCGTCACGGAACGCTCTAATTGAAGTGTTAAAGTGACTACTTCTTATCGTGGGATATGGGCGTATGTTTTGCACGGGAAAAAATCAGTTTGCCGTTACGGAACGCTCTAATTGAAGTGTTAAAGTGAGTACTTCTTATCGTGGGATATGGGCGTATGTTTTGCACGGGGGAGGGAAATTCAGTTTGCCGTCACGGAACGCTCTAATTGAAGTGTTAAAGTGAGTACTTCTTATCGTGGGATATGGGTGTATGTTTTGCACGGGAAAAAATCAGTTTGCCGTTACGGAACGCTCTAATTGAAGTGTTAAAGTGAGTACTTCTTATCGTGGGATATGGGCGTATGTTTTGCACGGGAAAAAATCAGTTTGCCGTTACGGAACGCTCTAATTGAAGTGTTAAAGTGACTACTTCTTATCGTGGGATATGGGCGTATGTTTTGCACGGGAAAAAATCAGTTTGCCGTTACGGAACGCTCTAATTGAAGTGTTAAAGTGACTACTTCTTATCGTGGGATATGGGCGTATGTTTTGCACGGGAAAAAATCAGTTTGCCGTTACGGAACGCTCTAATTGAAGTGTTAAAGTGAGTACTTCTTATCGTGGGATATGGGCGTATGTTTTGCACGGGGGAGGGAAATTCAGTTTGCCGTCACGGAACGCTCTAATTGAAGTGTTAAAGTGAGTACTTCTTATCGTGGGATATGGGTGTATGTTTTGCACGGGAAAAAATCAGTTTGCCGTTACGGAACGCTCTAATTGAAGTGTTAAAGTGAGTACTTCTTATCGTGGGATATGGGCGTATGTTTTGCACGGGGGAGGGAAATTCAGTTTGCCGTCACGGAACGCTCTAATTGAAGTGTTAAAGTGAGTACTTCTTATCGTGGGATATGGGTGTATGTTTTGCACGGGAAAAAATCAGTTTGCCGTTACGGAACGCTCTCATTGAAGTGTTAAAGTGACTACTTCTTATCGCGGGATACGGGTGTATGTTTTGCACGGGAAAAAATCAGTTTGCCGTTACGGAACGCTCTCATTGAAGTGTTAAAGTGACTACTTCTTATCGCGGGATACGGGTGTATGTTTTGCACGGGAAAAAATCAGTTTGCCGTTACGGAACGCTCTCATTGAAGTGTTAAAGTGACTACTTCTTATCGCGGGATATGGGTGTATGTTTTGCACGGGAAAAAATCAGTTTGCCGTCACGGAACGCTCTAATTGAAGTGTTAAAGTGAGTACTTCTTATCGTGGGATATGGGTGTATGTTTTGCACGGGAAAAAATCAGTTTGCCGTTACGGAACGCTCTCATTGAAGTGTTAAAGTGACTACTTCTTATCGCGGGATACGGGTGTATGTTTTGCACGGGAAAAATCTTTTGCCGTTACGGAACGCTCTACTTCTTATCGCGGGATATGGGCGTATGTTTTGCACGGGTCAGTTTGCCGTTACGGAACGCTCTCATTGAAGTGTTAAAGTGACTACTTCTTATCGCGGGATATGGGCGTATGTTTTGCACGGAAAATCAGTTTGCAACGCTCTCATTGAAGTGTTAAAGTGACTACTTCTTATCGTATGGGCGGATGTTTTGCACGGGGAAAAAATCAGTTTGCCGTTACGGAACGCTATTGAAGTGTTAAAGTGACTACTTCTTATCGCGGGATATGGGTATGTTTTGCACGTATGTTTTGCACGGGAAAAATCAGTTTGCCGTTACGGAACGCTCTCATTGAAGTGTTAAAGTGACTACTTCTTATCGCGGGATACGGGTGTATGTTTTGCACGGGAAAAAATCAGTTTGCCGTTACGGAACGCTCTCATTGAAGTGTTAAAGTGACTACTTCTTATCGCGGGATACGGGTGTATGTTTTGCACGGCCGTTAAAAAACTACTCAGTTTGCCGTTACGGAACGCTCTAATTGAAGTGTTAAAGTGACTACTTCTTATTGCGGAATACGGGTGTATGTTTTGCACGGGAAAAATCAGTTTGCCGTTACGGAACGCTCTAATTGAAGTGTTAAAGTGACTACTTCTTATTGCGGAATACGGGTGTATGTTTTGCACGGAAAATCAGTCTGCCGTTACGGAACGCTCTCATTGAAGTGTTAAAGTGACTACTTCTTATCGTGGGATATGGGCGTATGTTTTGCAGTGTTAAAGTGACTACTTCTTATTGCGGGATATTAGTGATTAATAAAATGTATTTTTGAAGTGAGAACTTGTATTTTCGCAGTTGACAAAACATGAGTATAAACATTTGCTTTCGCGTCACGTTTGAATCTGTAACGCATACCTCACAGCATAGGCCTATACTGTTCTTGTATATATCTAGACTGGAAGTGACTACTTATAAACTGCTTATTTCGCACAATAGCTTCAATATCATTTCAAATGAGGTTACGATTATTGTTCTTGTTAATTTTAAAAATGTGTATTTTCTAAAATTGTGTTATTAAATTACTTAATGTGTATAATCTGTATCAATTTTTGAATGCCAGAATCACAAATACTATTATACTTAGTGTAACTCTCAAAAGTAGGGTTATAAACTAATTAATTATTAAAGTCCCTTATAGCCTTATACGCTAATTCATAGTCTGTTACAGTTTCATTTAGTTTTTAAGTTGTGTACCTACACACACACGAAAATAATTTTTTACTCTCTAATCGTACATTTTTTTATATAAAATCTTCATGATTTATCCGATAACCAATTTCGAGACACTGTGGTAACTTTTCGGTTTTTTAACGGTAACTTCCGGACTGAATGTTTCGAGTTAAGAAATGTGAGAAAGTCAGTGCAATAGTTTTACGTTATTTACTTCAAGTAGGCGTACAGCAGAACACTTACCGAATAAATTCATTAAAACGTGATGCACGGGATTTATGTTATTTTCGTTAACAGACTGGCGCACTTCAGCCTGCCTCGACAAGCACCGGTGTAAGTACGTATTTTGCACCTAATCAATTTGAATGAGTTGAAATTAAGTACCACCGTTGCCTGTAATGATATAATTATATGTTAGCTTAATGTTGCCGGCAGTGCGGCTCAAGTGTACACAGTTTGTTTAATAAAATACCACGGGTCTGATGCTTGCTGCTCACAAGTCAAATAACGTACACTCCATCCCAGTGATTTAACCAACTAATCATAGAGTCATCATCGATCATAGAGTAGAAATTTTAGTAACAAAAAATCGTAAAACCATTATTGTTCCAGTGAAAAGTGAGTTAATGTAGTAGCCATTACTGTAAGTAAAGAGTATCTGCAATGTTATATTTTCGTGTATAATTTTGGACCTGCAATTTGATTAAAACTTGACATAAAAATTAATACTGTTTATAACAGGCTATACAAATCTCTTTAATGACGGTCATTCACAATCTTTAAACTGTCCTGATTTCACTGTTAGCATTAAAATTTGCACCTATAATCTTTTGTACTAATAGTTCAAAGAATTTATATGCTTGATTAATATACAGAGAGCTCCATATACATAGCGCTTTGTCGCAATTAAACTTGTTTTTTCAATTTAACTGGTAACCGTTATATGTACGGGAAAATATTTTTGGACCAACTTTAATGGAAATCTTATGTTATTTCTCCAGCAAGCGGTCAAAATTGTGATAGGTCTTGTCGTACAGCCAGTATTACAGTCGAAACAGCCATCGTTTCTGTAAGAGGCCGCTGTCTTGGAATGGAAACGAACGGAAAAATATCTTGCACATCTTTCGTGCATTATAAAGGTAACTTAGTACCAAATTTGAAAACAGCAAACATACAAAAGCAAATGTCGAACGATTGAATTGGAACAGTGACCTCGCTTCGTTCGATCAGTGTTATCGGATGCTTTTCGTGTTCAATGATACTTGAAAATTTAAAACACAGATTACGTGCGTGAAATAAGATTTTCAAAATTGTAAAACATAAAAACTATAATTTTAAAGAATTTGAAATACTGCCATTTTGAAACTGTTATATATTACTGTTGCCTGAAAGCGAATTTAAACATTTTTTTAAAAATCAATTAATGTGTAAAATAACAGAATATTCTTTAATTGGTGTTATTCAATGGTGTTAGTTTTTGTAAATTCATTTTCATTAAGTCAGAGAAACGATTTCTGTAAGTCACAATGCTTTCTTTAATAATAACGATTTTTCAGAATAAAATTTAGAGTACGTTTTGTGCAATGTGAATAGCCTATAGTTAAATGAAAGTTGTTCAACAGTTCTTACATTTAACTAAATTTTAAATGGCTAAAATCAAACAAAAATAGCCTACGTGGTGCTACTTAAAAAAATCATATTGAGAATCTATTTTGGAAAACATGGAAATTGGCCTTCAAAAACAAATCGATTCACCCGAAACTACCAAACTGGTATCAGTGTATTAAAACTTCGACTGGGTTTATTTGATTTTTTCTTTCGATTTTACAACCAAAACTTAAATTTCATTAACTGAAATCTGCTACGCTGACTACAATTATATGGACACTACAATTCTTGCAAAACCTGATTAACCCGTTTTGAGAAATTATGCTAATATTCTGGTTTGTTTATGATTGTAGCAATTAAATAATTACCAAAATTGTATCATAACCGTTAGTGGCAATTTTCATTTTAAAATAATATTTTAACCCAAAAATAGCTAGAAACAAACTTAAATCTGCACACCTCCTAGAGGTTTCAGGTTTAACGCGGTTTCGAAACTACCGTTCCATCTTCAGGCCGTAATACAAAATATTAAATCCCTCTGTCGAGGTCGTCACAAAGTTAAACAAAACATTGAAAACAAGCGTCACAAACATTAAACACAATTACACGATTAAAATACACACGATAAAATTTGGTTTGGCCAAACGATACGCGCAACTCGTATGTCGTCACGTTCCGTTGAGTCCGGAATTTTGATCCAATTTGATTCATACTTGGCACAAAGATAAATTTTGATAATAGCTTGGACAAGATTATTTCCACAGAAAAATAATTTTAACCGTTTTAAAATGGCGGAAATTCTAAATTAAAAAAAAATCATACATGTTTTTACCTTACAATTTTTTTTAGAAAGCGTTTGCCTTACATCGTTTAAAATCTTTACAGATATTTGCATTTAAAGTTTGTATATTTTATTGAAAACTCGAAAATGGAGCAATTAAAAAGTTTTAATGGTGATTAACGATGGTGAAATAAAATTTTCAGTACGTGAGATATATTTTTTTGTTGGAAATTCCCTTCCTTCACGCCAACAAGACACAAGCGTACCGCTAATATTTCGTATATTTTTATATCCCCGCTAGTTTTACTTAAGGGTAGTAATTATCACCTGATAATCTTAAAGTTACGTGTAAACGCGCAACGATTTTCTTTTAACGTAAAATTTATTGCAAGGAAAGCGCCTTTACCCAATTACCACCAATTATAGCTTTACTTTTATACGCTCACGTGTTGTGTACACTGGCTGAAATAGGGCGCAACAGAGTGATTCACATTTCAAGTATAAAATATGTTCACATTAATTAAAGTAAATAATTTACAACCGTAATAAATCCCAACAAGGTTTGCTGACTTACGTTGCAATGAATCTTAGCTTTATGTTACGTCAGCGTTTTCCCGTTTACGACTTATCTACGTGTAATCTTTTCCAATTTCACGAACCTGTTTCCATCTATGCTTCACGCAAAACTACACTTGCCGCCTCGGTGGCCTAGTTGATAGCGTACTGGGCTTTCACGCCGAGGACCCGGGTTCGATTCCCGGCCAGGGCTTGGCATTTTCATACGCTATAAATCATCCCATCGTCTGCATTGTCTTCTATGGCTATATAGAAAGTATACTGTGACCGTGAAATACTCTTTTTAGAAACGGTTCTAACGATAAGGTTTTGTAGTAAACACACTATAGTCCTTGTATGTACGTTTTGGATATAGGTCCTCTTTTTAGAAACGGTTCTAACGATAAGGTTTTGTAGTATACACACTATAGTCCTTGTATGTACGTTTTGTATATAGGTCCTCTTTTTAGAAACAGTTCTAACGATAAGGTTTTGTAGTATACACACTATAGTCCTTGTATGTACGTTTTGTATATAGGTCCTCTTTTTAGAAACGGTTCTAACGATAAGGTTTTGTAGTATACACACTACAGTCCTTGTATGTACGTTTTGTATATAGGTCCTCTTTTCAGAAACGGTTCTAACGATAAGGTTTTGTAGTATACACACTACAGTCCTTGTATGTACGTTTTGTATATAGGTCCTCTTTTCAGAAACGGTTCTAACGATAAGGTTTTGTAGTATACACACTACAGTCCTTGTATGTACGTTTTGTATATAGGTCCTCTTTTCAGAAACGGTTCTAACGATAAGGTTTTGTAGTATACACACTACAGTCCTTGTATGTACGTTTTGTACATAGGTCCTCTTTTCAGAAACGGTTCTAACGATAAGGTTTTGTAGTATACACACTACAGTCCTTGTATGTACGTTTTGTATATAGGTCCTCTTTTTAGAAACGGTCTAGCGATAAGATTTTGTAGTATACACACTATAGTCCTTGTATGCACGTTTTGTATATGGATCCTCTTTTTAGAAACGGTTCTAACATTAAGGTTTTGTAATTTAATTGTTTAAAGGTTTTAAGTAAAAAAAAAGATTTTGACAACAATTGCTATTGTCGGACCACAATTAAACAATAGGAATATGTCCGACTGTACACATTGTTCAGATTAAACAATTTTGTTTGATTTCGACGGTTTTTGGCATGTGAGTGTACGTAGTTCGCCTATATTTTAAAACCATTATTATTTTTTCAATTTTAGATTTAAAGATTTTGAAAAACAATTTAAAAATGAAGAAAATAAGTAGGCCTACTTCTCAAAACAGGTTCTAACAATTCAAATACACGGGAGCAGCTGAAGTGAGCAGCTGGGCTTAGCTATGCCACCGTACCTCTAGCTCATACTACTCACTAATCTACTCGCGATGTCACATTCACTATTCTAAATTGCTTACCTCACTCGTCAATGTAATGTGACGCTGATGGAGTGAATGACACTTCATGGTGCGTCAAACGGAGCTCTCTGGGGTACTTGGCGACCTCCCAGTGTACCAATGCATGCAGGGCTCTGTATGGGCAGACCTCACTTCTCTATGAGCTGGCTAAATGTTGCAAAAGTTCGGTAATAAGTGTCAAGCGAAAGAAAAATTGAAAATGGATTAGCTCGACAACCATCATCAAGCACCTCAGAAATGAACTGGGAAGTTACCAATGGAGAATCAGGGGAGTTATATAACTTAAATCCTTTCCAAATCGCTAGACTTTATGAAGGTACTAGGGCTGAAGAATATGCTGTAACTGAGTTTCTAAGGAATATAGAAAAGGTGCATTAAAGATATACTAATGTCGCAGTGCAATAGTAACCTTAGGTTCTTCATTCAAATCAAGGATACAAAAATCAAGTTCAAAAGTGCAACAAAATACGGCTTGATTTCTAAAAAATAAGTTCATCTGAATTTGTTCAAAGTCGCTATAAATATTTCTAACTCAAATCAGTGTACGAAATTCGTAGGCTTCGATTTTTTGTTGTTATTTTAAGGCGAAAAGCACGTTGAGGCTATTATCGCCGCCCTAAACGTAAGTGTGAGTGTAAAGTGTTCAAGTCGCAAGTGTAGTGTTGTAAACGTAAGTGTGTGTTAGACTCGGCTACCGCGAGGGACGTCTAAATCTTCTCAATAAGTGCAGACAGTCTGCACGCCCTGCGGGGAGAGCTTTGAAATTTACATTTATTGAGTAAATAGAAAAAATATAGCTGACCACGATTCTCCCTTCTTCCGAACAGCAAAAACCTTCATAATAAATATGACAAATATTTGAGTAAAATATGATCTTAAGAAATATCCGGTTCTTATATCATCCTTATAATTCGGCAAAGCCAAAGATCCTTATAAATTCGAGCGAGTGCGCGCCTGCCGGTAATAGATCGAGCACTACGAAATTTGACGAAAATAGTATTCGTAACGGCCCGAACTTATGAAAAATTTAGGGGTTACCAAAAATATTTAGGGGTAAAAAATCACAAAAGTTTTTAAATTTATATCATTTGAAAATAGACTTGATACTGATCCCGTATATTACAACCTTTGCACATAAAGGGTTTATACAGAACCGCTAGACTACCCGAAAAATTTACAGTTTAATAACCCCCCAATCAAATTTCAACATGTTAAATAAGAAAAATCTTGAAAATGTTACGAAGTTAGTACGAATCAAAACAAATAATGAATTTTCAGTATTTTTCGATAATTTTTCATATTTATGTATTTATATAGGCCTATATAAATAAAAACACATAAATAAACAACTATAGAAGTTTTGTTTACGAAGCTCAAGCTATTTACAATAAAAGTAGAATACGATTTGAAAATAATTTTGATATCCAGACATCAAGTACGTTCCAAAAGGAGCTCTTAAATCGTGCGCTACCAGCGGTATTGTTATGTTCTGACTGACTGGAGCGGTCTAGTTCGCGTCGCGGCAGTGTAAACGATAATGAAATCAGCTGATCCATTATGTGTTCGATCCTTGTTCGATGTGTTTTATAAGGTCTAATTTATAAGGATAAGAAACAATGGCATATGTTTGACCACTTTATTTGTAGATATTGAAACAGAGAAGTTTGTGGTGTTTTTCTACGATTTGAAAAATGAGCTGATGCAAAATTACCAAAAACAAACGGTGAATTAAGGACCTGTGCAACGGTTCGAGATTGGAATTTGAATTAAATGTGTTTGTTTTTAAGTAATAGTTTAAAATTTGTAACCCTATTTTTTATGGTTGTAATAACATATTTTTATAGATAAATTAGAAAAGTTTTCTTTAAATAAATCTTGTTAATGAATAAAAATAATTGGATATCCAAAAACACCCAAATAACATCTCGTATATAAATTAAGTAACCTAGGGTCTGCAAACTTTTACCGACATTTGTAATATAGACAGGAAAATATTCTGAAGTTGTTTTCATCAACTAAAAGAAATCTGCTTTAAAACATTGTCAACGAAAATAATTACAATGAATTCTTACGTTCGTTAAACCGGATTTAAGAACAATAAAATGGACCAATAAGAGATAATTTCGTTGCCTACTCCGATAGGCTTACATTCGTGGGGCATTATTAGACGCTACGGGAAGCAATTATTTAGCGAAGACAATACGAAATTGCTTCTTTTCTTTAGGAAAATATTAAAAAAAAAAATCCTCAAATCTCTTCCGTTGCAAATGGAACCAATCGTATCCGAGAGCTGGATCCGACTTCTTCCGAGGGGAAACTGCTCTGAAGAGAGTGAAAACAATGGCCTCATTAAAGAGAAGGTCGGATGGAACCAGTAATTACACGAGGAACACCTACCCCGACACGCCTACGACCGACCTGTAATTATGAGCCACCCTTTTAGCACCACCCTTAAGAGTAGCATAACTCTTCATACGGGACTATTCCCTCGCGACTTTATTACAAGAGTAGGTGTTGTGTTTATACCGCTTTCGTAATTAATTACAAAAATTACAGTTTCTGAACGAGGATAAAAAGCCAGCGTCATTAGTGTAATTAAAATACTTGGCGGATAATTTTTTAATTCGTCCTCCGCAGGGAGAGATTCTACAAATGGCGGAAATCGGTCTTTAAATATATTTTACTATAAACCTAACCCGCTGTAGATTATATTATTGCCTACTTAAAATGTTTTCGTATAAATTAAGAAGAGGAACGTTTTATCAAAATCCGTTTGATCAATCATCCTCAAATTTTGTTTGGAGTAATATTGACTATCTATACATACCCTCAATTTTTTTTTTTTTTAATAATGCCGCCTTGGTGGCCTAGTTGATAGCGTACTGGGCTTTCACCCCGAGGATCCGGGTTCGATTCCCGGCCAAGGTTTAGCATTTTCATAAGCTATAAATCATCCCATCGTCTGCATTAGCCCAAGCGTGCACAATAGTCGGACGTTAAAAAAAAAAAAAAATTGAAACGTAGGCCTATATCTAAAAGAACTGTAGTAATTATTTTTACTAAGTAGTGTTTAATGTTTAAAATATTTAACGTATTTATTTCTTCTAAGGTGTAAGTTTTATTGTTTTTTTTAATAAAAACAACTCAGCATATGTGTTAATATGGTAATATGACTGCAAAATATTTCAAAAATTCAGACAACTACATTTTGGGAAAATGTTCCTCATTAGCCAAAAATATAAACTTCCGGAAAACACAAAAACTAAAACAATCAGGTTCCTGGATATATAACATTGATTTTAATCAAAAAATTCTCCTACCGGTTTGTCTTTCATAATCACTAATGGATTTTTCAGCGCGTAATATCCGTTCGTAATGAAAACGTTTTATTGCATTAATTTTTTGCAATCCAGATTGAAGACCTAAAGTGTTTAAGGTTTCACATTTAGTTATGTTCCCATCATTAATTGTGGCAATTACATCATAAACTCCAAATTCAAGAAAATTCTTGGATTCTGGTCCAGATAACATTATTCAAACGTTCGTCTACATTTTGGGTTTTTTCCATGTGAACGTCGGTTTTTCATTTTTTTTTTTTTTGTGTGAATTGGGTCAGAAAGAGGTTTAAGAATATTCATTATAGCTTCTGGAATACTATAAATACGTAAAAATATTTTACCATTGGTAACAGCTTTATTATACTTACACCAGGATTCTTTTCCCTTGAGACATAGTCTAATGTAACAAGGCCTGTCGTTGCCCACACAGATTGTCTCATGGACTATAAGACTGAAGCATTTTCTTTAATAGCTTTGCCATAGTAAGATCTTCCTCAGCCATGGTCAATCCTTGAATCAGTTAGTCAATTTTTCCTGCCTAATGAAAGACCGTCGGAAAGTTTTTTTTTTATTTTTTCCTTTTTAATTTTCCACAATCTTACTGTCAATCTCTTTTGGACATAGGTGACACATTATAACTTTTTTATTTCTTTGTTTCCATAGAGATTATTGTCAACAACGGTTTTATTACTATTATTATCTCCATAAAATAAGAAACGAATACATACGAACATAAGAACGTATGTTGACATTTGAAACTTGATAGTTAGCTGTACAGTTTGCATCATGTTTATTGACCGAGAGAAACGAGATCTGTTTCAACTCAATCAAAAGATCTGGTATAAATTACGTGCGTGTAACATTTGTTTTCCCATTTACTTCCGCTTCAAGATGGCGCGTTCTAATTCAACGTTGAGAATGTAGTTGTTGGTAATTATTTCCTGTAATACTGGCTGAACGGTAAAACCTATCATAAGTTTGACCGCTTCACGGAGAAAGAGCACAAAAATTCCAATAAATTTGGTACAATAATATTTTCCTTAAATATTACGGTTACCTTTTAAACTGGCGCATAATGTACGGGTGCTACCTGTATATTAAGAATGTACTGTAAGGTCTGCTTTTCTTTGAACTACTAGTGTTTATGAAGGCACAAACAGAACTTCTCCGTCCATTACTTCACCTGTATCCACATTTCTTCAGATAATACCACTGAGAGATTTAAAACCCCGCTTCTGCCATTTTCCGTCCAAAGCAGTTGAAATGTCCGTGGGAATTTGTCAATCCGCGACAACTTATTTTCTTCTTGTTACAGCATTCTTCATTGAATTTGTGACAACAGTTAAGTTTTTCTCTTAGTAACTCAATGTACGCGAAAATTTATTTGGGGATTGAGGTAAGTTCGTTACGCCACAGAGCATTTCTCCAGGCTTAACCCAGGTGTTTCGTATTTGTATACTTTTTGTTTACAATTTTTACACAAAGATAATTGAACTATTTCAGATAATTCTAAATCTACTACATCATGGTTATAATTATCTTTATATGTATAGTTATCACAGAGATAGTAAGACAGGGATAACTTCTTTGATGAACTAGACTGATGTTTGGAATGACTTGCTTGGAGTAGAACAAGAACTAATCTCTAAAGTTGTTTCAGAATTATGTCCAATTTGATCTCTACCAACGATATCTTTACCCTTTTTTACAATTCTATTTACCACTTTTATTCAACACAACACACCACTAGATATCTCACGTTAACAATCAATTGTTACGTTCACAAATAAAAACAACTTCAAATTTGGTTGTTTTTCTGGTTTCTAAACACAGCTGAGCTGAGAATAATTTTACAGAAGGCAATGAACACAGATGTATTTTACTGCCAACGCAACAAAACAAAATACATACAAAAATACTTAGCATACACGTAGCATATAATATGTTGACAGGCACACCCAACCTGCTGCACTCGTAAATTATCTGGAAAATGTTAGTGCCTAGGTACTTAGCCTATATTATTTTTCTTTATAATGAAATAAAGTACACATATTATATATCAACCCAACCAGAAAAAGTTTTACTTTCAGATAAATATATATTTTTTTGCCTCCTGCCTTCCCGCTCCACAATAATAATAGTAATGTTACTTGGATCTAAAACAGATTCTACTATACCACGTTTTAGACCAATGGGAATACTGTATTCGTGGTACCTATATTTATTTAATATATTGGTTGCGTTTTCTAGAAAATTGGACCAATGAATAATTATTACAGAAGGCGAAATAGTAAAAGCAGGAAAATAGTGTATCTACTGTTCAAAGTAAATTAACAGCGCTTAAATTTGTTTATATTTAGAGAGGGAGGTAATCAGTATATTGCCAGTATAAGTATAGAAGAAAAGCAATTTGTTTCAGTTCTCAAAGTGGCTATTTTTCGAGGTATACTTGCTAATATCTTTCTTTCTTTTTCCTTAATTTATAGATTAATGTGCATAAGTAATACTTTTAGAAATAAATAAATAATAATAATATGTATTATATAAATAAGAAATTATATGTTTGTGTAGATTAATAGACTTATCTATTCTTCACATACAGGTATTAAGAAGTAAATTAATAATTTATGATTTAACTATAATATATATTGTAATTTAATTCTTATTGATACACTGAATGTAAACAAATTGTTTTGTAATTTCATATCAATTAATCGTATTGATTTTTACTATGATAAAATAAAAATAAATACTAATTCACTGAACAGTTTAAAATTTTAATTTATTAATATTTTAACAGACAAATTAAGGTAAAAAAGTTATATTTAATTTTTGTCAGAACTTTTTTTGAATGAATGTAAAAGTATTCTCAAATTAAAACTTTCGTTTATGTGATCTGATATTGTTGCTTTTTTGGAAATTCGTTTGCATCAAGCAGCGAGACAGCTGCGTGCCACGATTACTATCTCTTAACCTCTAATTATAATTATTTAACTAGACATAACTTAAAATATAAACGCGAAAAAATGTGTTAAAAATTAAATTATAATAATCATGGTTTGTTATTTATTTTTATCACAGCTAAGGTTTAATAATTTAAAATAATAAGATTTAATTTATATTATAACGTAGAGGCGTAACATATTACTAAAAAAATATTTGGTCTGTTATTAGTAAATAGTAATAAACTCAATAAAGTATTATCGGAAAAAACAGCAGCTGTTGTTCGAAATCATCTGTTCAGTGAACATTAATAATAGTAGGCCTACACGCTGTAATAATAGTATTATAGTTTTTGAATTTAGGTTTTAATATTTATTGACCAGATGAAATTATACTAACTTTATAAAAACGTTTCATTAAATTACGTTCTGCAAAAAGTTAATATTACTTAAACTTCTTACTTCCTTCGGCTACACACTGGATCAGAACATTTTCCCATTGCAGTATATATCTTCTTCCGCCATATTTTGTATTCGAATATTTTGTAGATCTTCGCTACAATCATCTATTTCTAAACCTACGTTTTCTTGTCATTCTAAATTAGAAGTAATATTTAAACTCTGATTATTAATTTAAAAATTTTACTGTTAAAAATTATTCATTATAGCTAAATAGAAAATACATTTTTTATAACATTAGGTACTAACTTGGCTTAAAATTACTTAAAGAGGTTGTCTCGAGAGATGCAAGCATTTTATAAAAAACTAACTCTATAATGAAGGTAATATAAGGTTATGAAATAATGCCAAGTGTCCGATATGCAGCCAGGCTGCATGCTGCACGATAGCGCAGGATAATACCCAGGAAACAGAGCAATTAACCCCAAAAGCTACATCTGCTACAGTTTAATGGCTAGAGTACTTTATAACCTACAAATCCCGTAACATCTGTACGGCTACTTTGGACAAACTTGGTCATCAATGTTACAACTCAATAGAGCGATTTTCGCATACACATTGAGAAAAACAGGAAATCGGCATATTTTCTCAAAAATGAAATCAGATTTTGCTTAAAACTTGGGAAACAAAAGATTAATCACAACTTAATTCAATTATTCTATCAATTATTCTAATCAAAGAAAATCAAAACCGAAGGCTATTTCTAACTTACTCTTGTAAATGCCGTTTATTTCAAATTCTTCACACTGACTTAAATTATCAATCTTCATATGAAACTAACATTTTAAAAAAATTATAAAAGGTTTTGCAAAATTAGCCCGATTTTTTATATTTTTTCTCTTGAACCAGATTTTTGAAGAATTTGATAACACAAGCGTTTTATTAGGGTACTTATGAATTATATTGGAACATACTTTGAACAAGAATCTTTAGAACAGGAAAGGAGCGTTATAAAACGTACTTCATAAAAATCGATTGGATGATTTAGCCTCTAGCAATGTACAGCCACACAGACAGACGTTCTATCTAGAATCGTCTTTTTGAACTCTTCGATTCTGTCAACGAATAGATCAGTCAAAATCTCGGTGCCAGTTTTTAAGGATCACTGTAAGCTATTTATTCTTAAACTACGAGTATTAAGATAAAACACTTAATGAACTAAAACTTTACGTTTTTTTGAGTTAGAAGATTTATATTGTTTTGTCCACCATATTAAAAAAAGCTGGCGTTTCAAAAACTATAATAATTTGCTGGTAAAATATTCAAGTAATTGAATATCCTTTTATTATTTATGCAAAGAAAACTGTTTTTCAAAACTCGTCAACATAAATTACCCTTTTAAATTATCTCAAAATTATTAATACGAAAATTGACTTAAACACTTTGGTATTTCAAAAATGTATAAGCAAAATCTGTCAAGCCGATTTTGAGTAAATTTTCTAATGATACTGAGTTTTTTTACTTCTTGTTAATAAGTATTGCGACTAACGCATGAGTAGGCCTACCTAATTGCATAATTTGAGCTGATTTGTTTCAAAATATTTCAAACTGATTTTCATTAAATTGATATAATAACCACACACACACGCGCACGTAGTACATTAACTGTGATGAGCCATTAAACATTATTAACATGAGACGGTCGCAATACTTTCTTCTCTGTCCATACCATTACAAATGCTACCACTTTTATACGACACCTTCATGTAATATTCTCGGATATCTTTAGGATCCGGGATTCTGGATATAACGAGCACAATTACGTGTCAAGCTTTCTTAGGCCCTTAATGTACGCAATAAAATTATATTATCACAGCGTCCAGCGGTGCATTGTAGTCACTGATAACTCCAATCAGAATAAACAGTGTTTCTTAACATTGTACATCGCGCAAGAATACAATCCTAATTAACAATTACAGAAATTTATTTAGCGCTATTCCAGCTGTTATCCGCGTTGGGAATTACAATTACAGCTGTTGTGTTGCGTGAAAGCGGACGTATAAAATGAACGCGGATTGTTTAAGTTATTGGCCGCGGTTTTTTTGCATGTGTAATTTCTCTTGTTTTGGAATAACATTTTATTTAGAAATACAGTATTATAATATTCAGTAATCTCACCAAGTTTATGAAAAGAAATTTCTAAAAATAATTTTTCCATTTTGTTGAAAATCTTTTTTCGCGATCATAATCAGGAAGAAAGTCTGAATATATTAGCATTTTAATTCCAAACTAGGCCTACACTGAAAATATGAAAAAGAACCTTGACCGACGTTTCGGTTTACTAACAAAAACTTATCAAGCCTATTGTAACCTAACAATAATTAAGAGTAAAAATAATAAATTATAATAATAGAGGTACTCGTATTTTTAAAAGAATATAAAAGTTAAAAAGCTAATGTATGTCAATTCCGACGATGAATATAGTGATTAGAATAAAAAAAATATAAAAATTTATGACTATTCAAAGATTTGAAAAGGCCGCCATTTTGTAACTGTTTACTGGGCTTTGCTGGATGACGAACTTGTTATAGGGCTTATGTATTGCGCAATCAATATTAGTTTTTGGGACAAGTTTGAATAAAATCGGGCAGAAATTACAAACAATAGTTTTTTTATAAACATAACTAACTTTACAGTTATCAAGCAACTTTCCCTAACAAATTCACTTTTGTCAGTAAACATCCACTGATGACTGTCGAACACACCATCCACTAGCTCACGTGGTTACAACCAACCCTTTTTTTACGGAACCAGATCACACGGCTTGACTCCCCGTCTCACCAGATCGCTCGTATTAAGTAACTGAACAACTTCTAGGTTCACACACTGGTGTAAGTGTTCCTTGTGCTTCACGTCAAATCTTTTAATTTCGTTGACAACTTTTAAGTCGTGATATATCTACCATGGAACCCTAACAATGTTCCTAAGTACTTTATTCTGAAAGACCTGAAGCACCCAGTTATTCTTCTCGGCACAGCACCGAAGCTGAATGCCATAGTTCCAGATAGGCTTTGCTTATATAAGAACGGTTTATTGCATAATGACAACTCTGAATGCCTTCCAAATAGCCAGTATATTTTCCTATATTTTATACTCAATTCTTCCTTCTTCTGTTTAACATGCTCTTTCCAACGAAGTTTAGCATCCAGAGTCATTCCGAGATACTTTGTGGTGTTCCCACAGAGAATTATTTGAGAGTTCACCAAACCGGTGTTGGAACAGTTTTCCTGTAAATAAAATTGATGTGTGTTGATTTCATCTCATTTAATCTAATTCTCCATTTCTTTATCCAGCTGAACACTGAACGGAGCGTAACGAAAAATATTTCTGATAAATTTTGCAGTTTAGAAAAATACAAATTTTTTTGTGTCGTTGGTATTGGTATCGGTAATCGAGAATCGAAAAAACTGGAATCGACCCATCACTAATAAGCGATAAAAAACGATTTATTGTCTTTCAGTACGGATTACGAGGGCGAAGGTCCACTTGCGCTTGTCAATGGTATGTGAGTTCAGTGACGTGAAATTTTGTCCGTGCCAGTGCTAAAATATATCGTTGACAGTGTTTTAAATTCATCAGGCACATTCAATATAAACGTACTAGAAGTACAGCCACCATTATAAAAAGCGTGCTTGATATTAGCGGCTGAAGTCCAAGTAATAGCACTATCCGCCGCTAAGAATGCTGCATGCTACAAGGACAGGAAGTTGAGACGTTTGAGAAAATAAACAGTACTATTATTTATTTAACAGTAGTTGAATACTTCGCCGCAATGTGCCAGCAACAGTGAGCGCTCACATATCTCTCATAATTGTTATCATTCTAGTACGTTCAATAGATATCATATACGTTATCATATAAGATACGTTATCATATAGATATTCAATGTATATTTATACAGGCTACAGCAAGTTATATAGAGAGTTTCGTCTATCTATAAATATCAAAGCAAATTTTGTAGTGCCTAACTCACTCCATAAAAAATTACCATATGTAAACAATCCCTAAAAAAATAATCGAGCGTGAGGTCTGATTTAGGGTTTTCAAAGTTTCTGGTCTGGGTCTTACAATGATACCATAACGTCCGCTCCAATAGGTCGTTTTTCAAAGGAAATTCTCTAACAAAGCAAATTTATATAATGCTTAATGAATCCTGTTGTTGAAAGTTTACCAGTTGCGATCTGGCGATGCAATCAAACGCAGTATTTTATACAGTTCCGAGATGCGATAGCCTACACTGGGTTTCGTTGCACACGAACTGCCTTGCACGACTTATCGGCTTGACTTATACCTTCGTGAGAACACTTGTTTGTAAACATTTCAGTGTCGGAAGCAGCCTTGAAACAAACCTAATCGTCACGTTCCTTCTGCTGTGCAACAGTTTAAAACTAGGTCTAATCACTGGTACAAAGTAGCCAAGGCAGAAATAATTGTTCATGGGAAAATTCAATTTTCAGATCTTAAAAATACACGGTCAAGTTGTCTCTGTAACATTAAATTTTAATGTGGCAGTTGCGTGTCTGAAAACGTAAAAAAGTAAAGAATTATTCTTGAATATATGGTGGATTATTTAGGGGATCCGGTGGTCGATGTGGCTAAAGCACCGCTCAGTTTACTGCGTCACTGAACGACGCACCTAAAGGTTCTTAGTTCGAGCCGCAATCGCTCCCGTTGCTTTCCCCTTTCTCTTATCTCCCTCGTCCTCATTAGTCATATAAAGTATGAACGTTAAGGGAAAAAATGGTCGTTAATTTTTTTTAGGTAATTTTTTATAGAATCATTTAGGCACTACGAAAGTTGCTGTGATATTTATAGTCAAAACTCTAAATATAACTTACTATAAACGTACTAAAATGATAACCCTTATGGGAGATATATGAGCGCTCGCTGCTGGTGGCATATTGCGACGAAGTGTTCAACTAGTGTTAAATAGATAATAGTACTGTTTATTTTATAAAACGTCTCAAATTCCTGTCCTTGCAACTTGCAGCGTTCGTAGCGGCAGATAGTGCAATTACTTGGACTTTAGCCGCTAATATCAAGCACGCTTTTTATAATGGTGGTACTTCTAGTATGTTTATATTGAATGCTCTCAGTACGGCAATGTGTCTGATGAAAAAACGTTATTTAAAACACTGTCAAAGATATATTTTAGCACTGGCACGGACAAAATTTCACGTCACTGAACTGACATACCATTGACAAGCGCAAGTGGACCTTCATCCACGTAACCCGTATTGCAAAACAATGAAATTAACAACTTTGATCAAAATTAACATCTGTAAGAATGATTTGTACCCAAAACTCGTTTGTCAGCTCAAGGACAAAGTGTAAACATAATAAATAATGCAGCAAACAGCATTGGCGAGATAATTAGTAGGATAGTTATAATGTAGTGTGGTGTGTTGCAACCTGAATACAATAGGTCGACTTAGTGCTCAGCTGCCGTGTGACCTTGATAGGCAGAAAGGGCGTATTATACGCTGGAAAAACCAAAGGCACGAAATCAGTAGCTCAAACATTGTTGCTTACTAATATTTGCTAACTGATCAGAAACAGTAAGAAGAAATTATCAGAGAAGAGCGGTAGGTAGACTTTTTTTTAATATAAAACTGAAATGTCAAATACTGATTACAAAAGCGGTCAATTATTCGGAATAAAAAGTACACGTGTGGAACTCTGGGAGTTACCGACAGAAGCGAAACTTTTGTTAATATCTTTGATGAATATATAATTATTTTGACGATATGTTTACAAATATCTTGTTTTGTTTAAATAAATAAATACGCTAACCTGGCTTAGTTATTATTCACTGTAATTATAGTAAAAGATCAATTGTTTTATATTAATTTGTAACGATCAGCTGATTTCGTTGAACAGCTGATAGACTATAATAAGTTTTAGGTTATGCTGTTAAAAACTAGCAATATAAACGGCAATTATTATAAACGTTTATATTAATTTCGTATGTATTATAAACGGTTACAACGTGCACGTGTTCTTCAATTGCAGAAAAATACCGAAGCCAAAACAACACAACGTTTTCATATAATATGTGTGTACTGTTATCGAAAAGGAAGAAGAAAAAGAGACAGAAATAGAGAGATGAAATTCGTTTGCTAGTTTCCGTTACATATTTCTGTTTAATTAAAAAGGTTCAGGACTCTTTTTCTATTCACTCTTTTCGCCAAAGCTAATATTAAAACTTCGCTTCAAAAACAGTAAATGGTCGATAATAAATGATTTTGCATAAATAATTGAAACAATTCCGAAGTAAAAATGCAGAACATGTTAAACTTAATAAATAATTTCGTGATTTAAAAACATTAGCATGTGGGTAATACATTCAAGGTAGGCGAAACAAAGCAGAACGAATGAGATGTCACTGTGTTAAGAGTAAATAATTTGTTTGCATTTTCATTAACGCGGTAGTTTCGTAAATGTGGTTTCTTCAGTTTAGACATTTTTTTGACATACTCAAATAATTACGTATAATAAAACCAGTCACGATAACATCTATGGAAAGTGGAATTCTAATAAAGTCTGCATAAATATTATTTTTAATGGTCTTGAATGGCATCCAGTTAAACGAAATTCCACGGGTTTACATCCAACTGCGGGTCCTTTTGAAAATGATTTTGAAAATTTCTTCTACAAATTTCTTTTAGAATATACTAGACAGTTTTTCGTGACGTAAGCTATTCTGTTATCGGCTGACACCATCTTGTATAACTTTTCTTAACTGTGCTCAGCCACGGTAGCAACTGCGCAATAGCAAAACTTTAAAACGTAAACACAAATAAGAATCAGGTGTCGAAAATCATTTGTTTATTTGTTCTAATTATTCCGTAGGCTTATTACTTTCCCGAGTTTAACTTAGACTTCTAATACTAAGAATATGCTTCAGTCGGTAGTAGACTAAATAAATTGCTCTAAATTCACAGTTAATTTTTGTGAATGTGTTTCGTTAAAATTTACAGTACGAAGGAAAACATTGTTGATCAAAATATCAGCTGTTTCTTGATATTGGAAAAAGTCAGCTGTTCGCAATAATCTTTGCTTTGTTTCATCGTGGCTTCTAATATATCTTATAAATATTAAATATCTTCTGATTAATATTCTGAAAATATTAAATATTTTCTGAAAAAAGTTATAAATTTGTAAAAAATAGTTCGATTTTGTGCTGTTATAATAACAGATGTGGTACTCGAAACAACTTTTTACCTTTTCAAAATGTCATTCTTAACCTTTTTTGTCTAACCGGATTTTAATCTAAGTTGTATTGAGGATGTTCTTAATACATACGAGACACATCGAATATAAACTTTTGTACCATTCTGTTTCGGATCCTATTTATAAACAAATAGTGAAAGAATTTTAATATAGGCCTATCACGGAATGTTTATTGCATAATATATTACTTTAAAATATGGAAAATGTTATCAGAAATAACTTTAAAAACATTAAAAATGGTAAGATTTATTGAACAAAAGTAGACAACCGTTAAGAAATACTTTAAATTGTACCAACCATTAAAAAAACATTTGAAACAGTTTATTATGACTGTTTCAATGAATTATGAATTTTTTCACTGTTTGACGGGAGGTATACATTCTCTAAATGGTTTTATTTAGCTCAAAAAAAATTAATAAGACCACTAGATTAACCATTTAAGAGATGATATGAGAGTTGGACATCTGCGTCCCAGAAACAGGCTAGTGTTTAGCATAACTGAAAGAAAGAAGACAAGAAAAAAGAAGAAAGAAGACAAAGATAAAAATGTAAAATTAAATACAAAAGCCAAATCCATAAGTCTTTGTTCAAATGGAGGAATAAAAAAATGTTAATACATCGTTTTTTACATTATTATAGATAGGTAAAGAACCAGAATTGTCAGCAAGAAATGACGACCTAAACAGTTGAGCAACTATTAAATTAACGCGAGAAAGATTACGCAATGCTTTTTTGCACCATTTGTACTGCAGTGGTGGCGGTTTGATTGGACTGGTTCGTGAAGAATCCATTTGTATTGGGTAATCTAATCGCTTTATCTAGTCCGCGTCGAGGCCTGTTGACAACCGCTGTACCGCCACGCCGCACTTCACGATTTCCACTGATAAGGACACTTTCCTAAAGTACTGTATATCCTGAGGTAATCGTGAAGGCATGTTACCGGTGACATTTCCCTTCGACTCGGCAAGGCTATTATTGTTCCAAACTGAACTTATTGTGACGCAACTACTAAATGTCACACGATCGGATCTCTTACCTCACGAGTAGTTTCAGTGCTTTTAAATCAGTGTTTTAACCTATTTACAGGAAGTAACAACACAACAGCAAGTTTACATGAGCTCACTGTCACCGCAGTTGGGGTTTTTATTTTGTTTTTTCTTTTTACGTCTTTTTCTTCTATTTTGATACACTGGATTGCATTACAATTCTTCAGGCATATAAGGAAAATTTATAAGAATCTGTTTAGGTGGTTTTGAAAAAGAACTTTTGAATTTGGATAATTTTTAGGTACGATGATGTCACTGTACAAAGAACATGACATTTTGATAAATCTAATCTTTAAGGGTCTCCTGACTTTAAAAAAGTTTTTACTATTTTTACTAGATACACGAGGTAGGGTCAAACAGTTCACGTATTTGGTCAATTTTGAATTGAAATTGAAAGTACTTTTAACATTTTAACTTTATTTTCTTTCTAAATACTTTCCTCCGGCACGTATACACTATTTCAACCGTTCACACAAATTTTGTGAACACTTTTCAAAACCATTTTTTGAAATTTCGTTTAGCTACTTCGTCGCATTTTCCACCACTTCTTGCGAATCATCAAACCAATGTCACGTTCAGTCGTCGAAACAGGTAAAAATCCAGTGTTTAAAAACACGGTGCTTCCTTTGCGAACCTCAGAAGAAACTTGTGTCTGCTGAACGGAAATCAAAAACATCACCAAGAAAGGGAAAATTCCACTTGGACAGAAACCGGAGTAAAGTAATGTTGGAGGTGTTTTTTTTGTTACCAGGGCTTGATTCATTACGAATGTATTCCTGAAGCGAAAACATTTGACAAAAACTGTACAAGGAGATCATGAAAATCTACGGGATGCAGTTAAAGGAAAACGACCTGAAAAATGTGACAATGCCCCGTCCCCGTCACATCGATCGCTGATGGTGAAACAATACCTTGCCAAGCACTCTGAAACACCCTCGCTATTCTCCTGTTCTTGTACAGCCGGATGTTTACCTGTTTCCACGACTGAAAATAATATTGAACGGACATTGTTTGGCCAAATCGCAAGAGGTGATGGAAAATGCGAGATGTAGCTAAACAAAATTTCTAAAAATGATATTCCAGAGTATTCCCAACATTTTTAAGGATGGTGAAGGAAAATGGGGTTAAAATATTATACATAATTTAAATAAATTTTCATTAACCAATTCCGAAAACTTTTTGATCCCACCTCGTTTATAAAAAAAAAAACTGGCCCTCTCTATACGTCTCAATGACTAACTGGGTTTATTAAAATTTTTAATTTGATTTATCGCAGCCTCGGTCGAGGAAATGATTAGTAATATCCTTAATAGTACTATTTAGTTTATTTAAAATTACTTTGGTAACAGTTGGACTAAAGTCATCAGCAAGTTCGGAAGGTTAGCACGGTATTTGGCCTACTGCTTCCAAGATTATTTGAACTATTTGACATTATCATTGAACAAGGAATGTGCAGTCTATGACCAAGCTCTATAAAAAGAATTATAATTGGTAATTGTCACTTTATAAGCCATACTCTGTGAGTACCAAAGGCGCTCGACCGTTTCAGTCTTACAGTTATTTAAGTATTTTATGTTGTTCGATTCCACGGCTTTGCAAATGATAGATACAGCGTCTGTTTGTCTAATTACGTTTGGCGACCAATCATACTCTCAGCTGACCTGTTACGAAACGTGCACAGACTTCCCGTCGAGTTGTAAATTGTAATTTATATGTTAAATTTGCTGTCGGTTTAATTTACCGGTATAACATTGTAGGACACTATTACTGTAAGCCTGCTCGGTTACTTAGTGGGGTGTGTTAAAGTAACAAGGAATAATTGCGCACGCAGCTGTCTCGCTGACTTTGTGCAAGGTAATTTTCTAAAAAGTAACAATATCACAATATAATTTTTACTTTACACCTTTTTAAAATCCGTTTTTTCCCGACATAATCATCCTTAAAACCTGCAAAAATAATCATTTTATTCTTCAATGTAGTTTGATAACAAAACAGATCAGGCACGTTTTAATCATGGCGGAACAAAACTGTGAAGGAACAATTTAAAAAAAACATATTTTTATAGAGCAGGTTTCAAATGTAAAGGGACATTGGTGGCCTTGAAATTTTTGGGTTAGTCCACTGCGGGTCTAATTTGTTGGTATGTAATAGAATCGCCCGTCTCAGAGGGTTAGTATACAGCGTTAGTAGAGTCTAACTGTTAGTAGAATTCTATACTTCTTACTGTCGATTGTATAGTACTTCTTACTGCCTTGTGTTTGCATGTGTATAGTATTAACAGTGTGTAATATTATAAAAGCTAGCGACTTGTGAAAAATAACAGATAAAAGTAAATTAGGCAAAACAGGTCAGATAGTGCATAGTCAAAGTAGGGAAATGATAAACAATGTAAACATTTTTTTTGAAAGGGAAGCAAGAGAAGGGATTCAGATACCACTAAATAGAATAGTGGAAGCTACCAGAATTTCAAAAAAACTGTTTTTATAGCATAAAAAAGAGGGCACTGCTATCACTCCTGGTGTTTCAACATCGTTTGACACTCCACATTAAAAAAAAAAAGGATAAAGACAAAGACTAAAACATCTGTAAAGGATTTTGATATTTGTATTTAAAAAAGGACTGTAAACCATTTTTTTATTACTGACAAAGAACTTGCCACAATCAATAAAATTCACAATAAGTTAAAAGATACAGGTTTAAATTTTGATGGTTCGACAAGATGAATTATACGAAACATTGGTTTCAGATGGAAGAAGACGGAAGATGGAAGCCATTTTAGGGTCAACAAGTATCCGACAATTACGTATTGCGTACCTTCGTAAAATTTCACTATACCGTTCCCAAAACAGACCAATGGTATATTTAGATGAAACCTACATTCATTCCATAAAAATGACCTAGCACAATAATGTTGATAACGTTCAAAGGGCGAGAGCAGCTAACACGATGTTTCCATAAAGAGTAGTAATGCTCTGCCAGCGAAGGCAAACCAAAACGGCTAATAGAAAAGGCTAAAATCGACAGTGGTTGATGACGTCACTGTCCCATTACATTTGAAACCTACTCTATCATCAAAAAATGACCTAGAAATCGGGATCACACTCATTTCCAGATCTTGGGTCTGGACCTTACTGTAATGACTGTTAATCATAAGTCTAACCAGAAGTTCCAGTAGCTCATTCACTGAAAACATTCCAATTTCGGTACCTAAATCTAATCGTTGACCTGTCGGTCTAACTTCATATAAAAAAATTAATTTGTCATTACGTAGAGCCTTGATGTACGTAGAGCTCTCATTCATGTTAAAATGCCAGAAACACGTAGTACTAAAACCCAACATCAGAGAGGTCTGAACTCGTTTTCCTACTATTTGCCCATCCTTGATTTATAAATTGCTGCATTGACTTGAATTATTCTTACACTCGATCAAGATTTGTAATTAGTATCATTAGTAATTCAAACATTAACGAATAAACTAATTGTCTCAAAATCTCGCTTAAAATTCATGGTTCATTTCCCTGTTGATAGATAGCGTACTCCATTTTCAGTTACCAAATTTCCTATACAATAAGATATCTGTGTATTATAGACTCAAGGCTTAAAAATTAACAAACAGGGAAGTTTATGTACAAATATTTAGCGATTATTTTCAAAAGCTTAATAGTTTTTGAAATGGTTGAACGGATTTTCCGGGTAGTAAAATTTTTAAATCTATTACCAAAATCGATTACTCTAATAAGTTGAATTAAATCGGAATTTCAAACGATAGCATGCTTAAAAGGCTATCCATATACAAACAGCCCCTCAAAAAAAGAATTAGAAGACAAGATCAGCGCTTAAGGTTCTTGGTCTGGGTGTTACGGTAGCAGCTGAAATAACTCATTTACCACCGCCAGTTAATCAAGAACCGGCCGGTTTTCTAAGTTGTTATATTCTGTCAATGCCCTCTGCGCCTAAAATTATTACAGAATGCTGATTTGCTTCCCACACTGTAAATCAGCCGGTTCTTCAGCGCAGCCTGACTTACCTAATCCTCAGCGGAAAGAAATGGATTAACGTATTTGGATCACGAGCCTCGCATCTGTCAGGATGACGTCAGCACTTAGGTATGTCCAAGCGCATTGTATGTTAATTCTGCTTAGGCTTATGAATATTCTCTGCATTCACTCCTACAAACGCCTTTATGTGAACAAGTACTAATCGCGCCATTGGAATATATATCTCTGATTTTATTTTATAAGTCGGTTTCACGTTATTATCGAAACTGTATAAAGCCTCGTTCACTATGAATAAATTTTAAACGTGTCATTGACTTGGGCAGTGAGTGTTGTAAGGAAATGCACTTAGGCCTACTGTTTGTATTACAAAGTATCTTGGCAGTCGTAAGTTATTGCGTTTACTTTCTCACTGTAGTTGACCGAGCGAAGTGAGATCTCTGTTTCTATTCGACCGTTCCGCATTTGGTTTGTGCGTTTGTTTGCTAAGTTTTGGCCAAACGCATCACCCGATTGTTTTCAAATTTGGTACGAAATCGAAACTTGTATAAAGCCCGTATGACGTATGTGTAAGACTTTCCATTCACTTTTGTTTCAAGATGGCGGCCTCTGATTTACAAAAAATGAATGTACGCAGTTTTGGCCAAACGTGTTGACTGATTGTTTTGAAATTTGATACGAAGGTACCTTATATAAAACTCGTACGATATATGTGTAATACTTTCCTCTATTCACTTCTGTTTCAAGATGGCGGCCTGTGATTTACAACGACGATTGTACACATTTTTGGCCAGAATAATTGACCGATTATTTTGAAATTTCGTATGAAGGTAACTTGAAAAAGCCGAATGACATATGTGTAGATTTTTCCCACTCACTTCCGTTTCAAAATGGTGGTATCTGATTTAACGATGATTTGTCTATGCAGTTTTGGCAAAACACTTTGACTGATTGTTTTTTTTATGGAGGTAATTTGTACGAAGCCCGAACGACTTATGTTACGTTTTTTCCTTTGCACTTCTGTTTCAATATGGCGGCCTCTGGTTTAATGAAGACGAGTGTAATATCTGGCTGTTTCCAGTAATACTGGCTAAACGGCAATTTTAATTTTGACCGTTTCTTTCGAAAGAGCATAAAATTTCCATTAAAGTTGATCCAGTAACATCTTTCGTAAATATTACCGTTACTGGTTAAATTGGTTTCAGAGCGGTGGCCAAGCAATTAAAAATATACTGCGAGGTCTTCTTCAGGTTTTCTTTGAGCTACCAGTATGTAGTCAGTAAGTTCCACTTGATTGGTCCTCTGGTTGGTACGAAAAGAACGAAGGTTTCATTTCGAAATATTGCACTATTCGGTTTATAGCGTCAACAATTTCTTGTGTACAAGTATAGTACATAAGCGGGAATGTCCGATTTAAATGGAAGTAACCAGTAGATAAATAAAGACGTTGATGGATGGCTGATAAGTGCCATCGTAACTACTACTGCTCCCAATATTTAGCTGCTTTTGATATTTATCATTATCCTGAAACGCATAATTGTTCGTGAGAACTTCATATACGATTTCAGATAACTTGATTATTAGTTGTCCTAATTTGTAATGATATGTAATGATTACCGCATTCAACTGTAACCGTAAAGATGTAAACTGCATTTCTTTCTTTTTGGTACTGTGTTTTTTTAAACGTACTGTATTTTGCTCTGTTATTTATTTGTTGCTTAACGTTAATGCTTTATGTCAGTTAAACTAATGAAGACGGAGGAAATCGTTAACGATAAGGGTAAAGCAACTGCAGTAACTGCGTCTCGAACCCACAACTTTGAGGTGTACAGTTAAAAAACGCAGCAGACTGAGCGATGCCTTAGTCACATCAACCACCAAGCTCTCTTTATGCTTTTTACGAGCCCATTAAATATTTAGAAACATAAATACTTTAATAAAAATAATTATCTACTATAATATTTTTACTTTTTATTATCTTTGTACTTAATTTTTTACAACAATTATTTTATGACGTCACTTGGTTACAACATCACAATATTTTCTGATATATATTCAGAAAATAGATATTGAAATTTTGATACATTTTAATCTAATTTTGGTTATTAATGTAGCTCCTAAATCAAAATCAGTGTGTAGCAAACAGGAAATAAAAAACAATTAC
Source organism: Callitettix versicolor (assembly GCA_022606455.1). NCBI lineage: Eukaryota > Metazoa > Arthropoda > Insecta > Hemiptera > Cercopidae > Callitettix > Callitettix versicolor. The sequence continues at coordinate 36,113,343 of CM040187.1, forward strand.
AGTTTGAGAGTCAAATGGACAGTTATCCAATGGAAACTGAACTCAAGGGTACTGAAAACAGAAAGGTCTACAAAAGCCAACCGTACTCCGTATAGGAAGGAAGGAAAAATCTAAAAGCCGCGAACGTTTGAAACCACTTAACATTGATTAAAAGACTTTAACAAAGCGTTTAGATACTAAAAAACTAACCTATTTGACGTAAGACCATGATTTGGGATCATGAAAAGAACACTGATTCCATATAGAGGTCATCTGTACATGACGTTTTTAGGGTCTCGTTAAAATATTTAGACCAGCCCATTAATGTTCGCCATTTTGGTTTAGATTCATTCAAACTTGTACTAAAACATCGATACTTATTAGCTATGATCACCGTTACTTTGAAAAATTGTTTACCCGTTTCAAAATGTATCAGTTTTATTTTGTAAAAAAAATCACAATGGTATTTATCTTACTCTTATCACCGTCGACTATAAATTAATCTATATAAATAAAAATAAAAATATTTAATATGCTAACTTGTGTATTGAAAAAAGTGTAAGAAAATATTGTGAATATCCGTTATTCTGAAAAATTGAAACGGGATTCGCTCTAACGAACGGGTCTAAAATATAGCTAGAATTTTTCTATGAAGTTATTTATGTTAGTAAATGTTTTTTTAGTATTTGAAAATTCGCTTCTATCACTTCAGCTACACAACGTTCAACAATTTTTTGAACGGATTACTTAAATTTTAAATCTGTGGGTCTAGTGCAACAATACATTAAATTTATATCTTTTTATTGTAAGTAATTAATATATTGGTAAAAACAGTTGATTGTTCGGTTAGGTCTATACGAACTGAACTAAACTCAATTCATAAAAAACGAATCGTTCTGCAAAATGAGCTGAGCTTATCGCCAATATAACTGTAGGATCTTGCACGAACCAGTGTGTATAAAGTCACAAAGGTGAAATTATTGTTAACTGTTATACCGTTTCATGCACTGAGGTGTGTAAGGGCCTTAATAAGAAATGTTATTCATATAATCCTGTTAGTTATTTAATCCCTCTATTTACGATCTAATCCCTGAATACATGGTGCTATTATTACTTCTTCATCTTACCAAATACGGAGTTATGAAGAGCCACGGTGCTAGAGAACGATGAACACATCCTTTTCCTCGATGTTAAGAGCGTCTGTTCTTTTGTCACGCTTCTACAGACGGGAAAATTATAAGATTTGGCAAATATTACATTTTTTAATTTTTATGTATTAATGTATTTGGAGTAACCAAGTTAAATCTAAGGAATAAAATAGTTCCAAACAGATTTTTACTTTCAACATAAAGTACTGAAAAAGGAGAGACTCGATATTTGTTAATTTTTTCTATAGAATATTTTAATGAAATAATAGTTACTGAAGAGATAAATTATTGAAGCATCTAAGGATATTTTGCATGTTAAAGTCGAGTTGATATTCTGAAATAATGAAAATAATTTACTATGCTTTTGCTAAAACGAAACTCGAGTATGGATAGTGTGTACTTTTTCACATCTGTAAAACTATTACTTTTAATACAAAAAAGTTTTATTACTATAGTTTTAAGTAGAAGTTGGTTAAAACATATGGAACAACCCATAACTTGATGTTTTTTAAAATTTTGAGGTGATTATTTAATAGAAGTGGATATAAAAATCAAATTAGTGTTGAATAAAGGCGTACTCGTAGTGAATTAAACTTATTTGTGCCCAAGCCTAATTTGACGTTACACAAAAAACTTAACAAATTTATCGCTCCAATTATTTGTCTGAAGACAAATTCAAAGTGAGAGTAAAATCAAAGAATTAATTTTTTTGTTTGAAAATGAAAATGTTGAATGCATTTGGCTACTGCTTTTTTCTTCTCTTGGTTTTGTAATGAAGGTAGTTTTTCTTTATTACTTTAACTTTATCTTCGTATTCTTTTGTATAATAATTTAGGTTGGCCACACAGATAAATCTCATACTTCAGGCTGGCCACACAGCTAAAATCTCATACATCAGGCTGGCTATACAGCTATATCTCATATTTCAGGATGGTCACACAGCTAAAATTTCATATTTTAGACTGCCACACAGCTAAATCTCATATTTAAGGCTGGCTATACAGCTAAAATCTCATAATTTAGGCTGGCCACACAGCTAAAATTTCATACTTTAGGCTGGCCAAACAGCTAAGATCTCATACTTTAGGCTGGCCACACAGCTAAATCTCATACTTCAGGATGGCTACACAGCTCATATTTCATAATTTGGGCTGGCCACACAGCTAAAATTCCAAACTTTAGGCTGGCCATACAGCTAAGATCTCATACTTTAGGCTGGCCACACAGCTAAATCTCATACTTCAGGCCGGCTAAACAGCTAAAATCTCATAATTTAGGCTGATCACAAAGCTAAAATCTCATAATTTAGGCTGGCCGCACAGCTAAAATCTCAAATTTTAGGCTGGCCACATAACTGAAACATCAGCTGTTTTATAAAATTCTGTGTAACGTCCCATACAAGGGAAAACAAGAATGTTTGTTTCCTTAGGTTGTTTTCATAGACTTTTAAGTATAAGAAAGTTGGCTATACGTGGAAATAATATATCATAATGTTAAATTTGAGTTATAAGCGAAAATATACATATTGTATTTCATTTAAAAATGAAATAATAAATTCCAATTACCCTTTCAGAAATTTGACTTTATCTAGCAGTATTAACTACCCCCTCAGTATTATTTTCTCAGTATTCAGTCCGGTATTATCAACCGCACAATCGTATAAAGTAGATTGTAAGAATAATATTGTTTATATCACATTCAGAGATTTAGGCTAATTGATTACATCTACATAACATGGCGGCACATGAAGCGTCACTTCTGTGTATTTTGGTGTCGATTCCAAGCGAAATTCTCATATGATTGGAAAACCTTTTGCAAATATTTTGAAATACGGTATTTAAATTATATTTTTGGCAAAATTCATAGCTCAGTACATAAACAAACACGACACGCAACTATCTCGTTGACATGATAGAAGCGAATTTCCAAAAATATTTCTTGTATATCTTACATTTTTTGAAATTCTCACTTTAACTATCAGAATCAACATTAAAATCTTTACATATTAGCATTTCAAACTTTTTTAATTACGTTGAAAATACTAATACCAACCATAAACTAACCATATTGCTGTCAAATAAATTTCAATGGATTTGTAAATTCGAAGTGGTAATTTAGCAGTTTTTAAAACTGATTACATTGGTGAAATAAGATTTTCAAAAATATTTATGACAAAAATTTAAATACTTTGTCCAAGCTATTACAATAATCGACTTTATTTCCATGTTTGAAACAAATCGGACCAAAATTCGAAAGTGAGCGTGCAAACTCACACACGCGCGCGTCATTTTTGATCTGTGACATTTTCCTAAACAAGTAACTAGCAAGAAGGACTTTGAAGTACAAGTAACATATTCGTAAGGAAGTAGGCTACATAAAATAATTATTATAGTCACTTATAATACATTAAACACTCTTGTATATAAACACAACGAGCCTACATAAAAGCCAAGCCTCAGAACCTGTTCATGAATTATGTTAAAGTTCAAACGTTTTCGTAAATTCAATATTGTGTTTTTAGTTGAAAATGTATTTGAATGTATAAAGTAACTGAAACAAGTCACCTAAAAAAATTCCCTTTAATCGGAAACGAAACGTGGAAAAGAAACGAAACATCGCGCATATGTTCTCAACAATGTTAGGAAACAGACTTCCTTTACGAATAATTTCCATTTTTCTAACAATGGGCTGTCGGGCAATATATCAATATAATACTACATTCCCTTCCATGTGGGCTCCTTGTTTCTACCTACATGTTTCTACGATAACTCATGCAGTAGGATTATGTTCATGCAGCGTACTAGCCTTGCCTACTACTGGCAACCGGTAGGACAGTTGTAGATAGAGGTGGCATTGGATCTTGTGAGAATATATACAGGTTCTAAACGAACTAGCCTATAGAGTGCTAAAATTGTTTCGAAATTTTGAGGGATATATCTGTTATCAGGTTTTATGAATAGAAAAAAGTGTAAATAATGAATGTGTGTACACATATGTTTTTTTTACCAAAACATTCTCTAAATTGATCGAATTACTATATAGTAACTCAAGATAGGTTGTTACGATATTGATTACATTTAGTTCCAATATATTCCTCAAGTAGCCAAAACGATATTCATTTTTTATCTACCCAGAAAATCTAATTCAAAAGGCCTAATTTCAGATTTTATAAAAAGTTTAATAATTTAATATTAATAAGGCGTACTGTATTTGAAGTCAGTCTATAGGTCGACAATAAATGTGCAAAAATAACACTCAATTATCTCGCATGTTGCTAGTCCACTCAAAAATCATTTCAGAAGTTAACAACACAAATGTTGGAAAACGGTCTTAAATTTTCAAAATCAGTTAATTAGATTTTGATAATATTTTGACAGTGTATGGACGCTTCATAATTGAAGTCAATGAACAAAATGTTAAAATTAAAAAGTTGACTAATTCGACAGTAAAAAAGCATTTGTATTTTTTCGATTTAAATTTATGTTTAGAATGTTTCAATTATTTAGTCCATAGCACAATGCTAATTACGAGACTCGATTCAAAAATCGATTTTAAAATTTGGGTAAATTTCAAGTGAAAAAAGTCTTAAAATATCGTTTATCTTTGCTGAAGAATAAATCAAGTGATATCGATTACTTTTGACATGTAAGTGTAATGTTGATCACATTATATTATATTATTTATTTAGTTTTCGGATTCATGTTTAAAGTCGATGAAAAAATTTTGAATAAAAATAATTGACGGCTCAAGAATAAAACTAAAAAAAAAATCTTGAACGATTTTGAGTTTACCAATTTTTTGTCAATAGTTTCTTACTGAAATCGTTTTACGGAAATCGCAAAACACATTTTGTTTTGATGCTAAAATGTTTTGTTTACACGGTTTTTAAAAAATTCCATTTAATTTGAGAATGTTTGTGCAATGTTTCTGCAACCTAACGTGTCTGGAATTGCTGAAATGTGTGAACCCTGTGAATCGTCAGGTACAAATTTAAAAGGTAAAATTTGCCCTGTGAAAACGTTTTCAGTCTTCGTTATAAATTAACCTAAGCGGAATAAAGCATGTAATATTCGGGCAACAGCACGTTTCGGAATCAATTTAAACAGCTGTTTCAAGACGAAGACTGTTTAATTGTGTTTAACATGCGGTTCCTCTTGAATCCCGCCAAAACTTTGCACATAAATTAAGGAAGCGCTGGTTTATCGAATTTGCATTCCCGTGTTTGCTGTCCGATAACGTTGAAAGAAGTTTGGAAGATCGTTTTTTTAAAGTTTAACCTAACTTGTACATATTAATTGTTTGAAACTATCATAGATAAATCTTTATAAGCCTATTTGTTTAAATAATACGCGCGCGTGTGTGTGCTCGCGCGCCCGATTGTTGGTAAATAGGCCTAAATTAAGTGACTGATTTTTATTAATATTTAGCATATAATAGCTCTCGTTTCCACATACAGTGTGTCCTACGAAGAGTGATCATTTTGAAACTATACACACTTTTTAAAGAAGGCACCAGAAATAATATGTGAGAATTGCATCTGGCAGATGTTTGTAGAAACAAAATGGTGGCCAAAATAAAGTTTTAATAAAGCATAGAATTGATTTTGTTATTTTTTCAAACAAAATTTTATTTTTTAATAAAGTAATTTTTAAAAAAATAATCAGATACAAACTAATTAAAAGAAAATTAAATAGCAATAAACATTTTATACATCATAAAGAATTAACAATTGTTCAACAATCTGATTTAATAATGCAGTACAGTGAGATTTTCAAGAGAATTTATTCATTTTGGTCGCCATTTTGTTTCTACAAACATCAGCCAGATGCAATTCTCACATAATATTTCTGGTACCTTCTTCAAAAAGTATGTATAGTTTCAATATGATTAATGGAGGAATGAGAAAATAATGATGGATCACATGTGTAAACCTCTTCGTGCCACACACTGTGTATAGGAATTTTTTAAATAATTTTTCAAAAAAAAAAGTTTCTGAAAATCAAAAACCTTAAAACTGTTTTTTTCCCAAATCGGCTCTAACTATCTTAATCAAATTTTGCTCAAATGTAGTTTATAAGCACACAAACAAAATGTATGTATCAATCTCTTAGCTTCGAAAAATTCGATTTGGAAAAAAATAAAGGAAAATCATTTTTTAGAATTCGTTTCATTAGTTTTTTCTCAAATGTTGGTCATTTATGAAGATTCATAAAGCGAACAAACTGTTTGACCACTGGCAGTGTTGGTTTGTTTCTATTCAATTTTTCTTTTTTAAAATTTGTTACTCCGACTTTAGTTTTCAATTTTCATGTAATTGAGTGGTTTTGAGAAATTAGATTTGATTTTATGATTTGTTTTTTTTTTTTTTAGGGAGAGACTTTTTGAAAATGTGTGTAAAATATTAACAAACCCATACGCTATTAGTGCAGCTCATCGCTAATCCAAACAAGTAATTTCATAAATATATCTTTAGCCTATTTATTTAAGTCATCTGGATTTTTGTTGTCTTTTTCCGTAGAGTTCGTTTAATTCAACAGACACCTTAAATGTAAAAGTACATTAAACGATTGTTGGCAACTTCTCTAGTTTGAATTAATGTAGTCAGACGTTTCGAATCAAGGCTTGACTTTGCCGAAGCAATAATTATTGAAATAGAATGTCGTTAGGCGAGCAGGCGAGCAGCTGGTAAAACAAAGCGAGTGCTCTCCTGCTGAGGTGTCACACGCACTCAACGCTCCGCTCTGGTTCCACCTCTTTACTCACTCATTGTTTTCAGTGGTTAGAAACCAACAATGCTTGTCGCTACCTATTTAAAACTGTTCAGTTTGCATAATGCATTTAATTAATTGCAATGGATTGATTTAAAATTATTTACCAAAATAATCAAACCCGATAGCGAATGGGTGTTTAAGTTTTATTGCTGAAAAATTTCTTTGAATTAAACTCTGATATAATGATTCGAGCTGTGAATATTTACATAGGCGATTTTTCAATTTGTTTTCTATTGGTTCCGAATAGAATTTGTTTGGTTACAACAATAAATACGTTTTTTTTTAATATCAGTGGTCTTACTATCAGAGCAACATTTTGATCGAAATAGTTACAGCTGATTTTAAGAAAGTATTTTGTCTTAAAAAGGCCTATTTTTTTAATTACTCCCTAAATGAGGAAAACCAGACCCTATAAGTCAAATTTTATGAAGATTTGTCTGTAGATTGACCTGTGTGCACAGACACTCAAATGAACACACTTAAATTTAAATGAATTTCGATTGGAAAATTCATTGGCCATCATTCATTCATTGGGCCATCATGGTAACACCTAGACACAGGGCCAAAAAATGTGCGCCATTCCTATTCATCTTGAAATAAGCCTTACCTAGACAACTTTTTGAGGGGTCGTTTTATATATATATATATATATATATATATATATATATATATGTGTATATATAAGCCGCCTAGGTGCCCTAGTTGATAGCGTACTGGGCTTTCCCCCCGAGGACCCGGGTTCGATTCCCGGCCAGGGCTTGGCATTTTTATACGCTATAAATCATCCCATCGTCTGCATTAATCCAAGTGTGCACAATAGTCGGACGTTGTATATATATATATATATTATAGGCTATATATCTTTAAAAAATTTAACTATTTTGTTTTAAATATTTTTGAAAATCTGATTTCACTATTATGAGCTTAAAAAATGTATAAATTATCACTTTGAATTTTCAAAAAAGGTAAGATTAAAAAAAACTTTTGGAAATTCGCTTCCATCATAACTGCAAGACTATGCAAGCAGTTATTTAAATATGCCTGGACATTTAAATATGTTGGAAAAATTAACTCGTTTTTACTTTTTTACGGGAGAAATAAAAACTCCCTTTCATGAACTCACTTCATGTTCTTGATTTCTTTGATTTAACACATAACTATCAAAAGTTAAATTTACAATAATCAATAATTTTATACAAGTAAAAATTCAAATCTTATACGTTATTGTTTTCCTCTTTTTTACACATTTTAAAGACTCGTTTAAACTAACCTACAATGGTAAAAATGGATTACAAAATTAGTTATATCGTAACATAACCTGAAAACAAATAATCTCTTAAAACGAAAAAAAATTCATTGAAAAAAACTCTATTACAAAATTAGTCAGCTATGCCTACCCGTTAATTTTATACAGTTGGGAAAAATAATAAATGTACTAATAAAAGTCAAATATGATATTAATATCCTTGATAGACCTTTGGGCTAAATAATACTTCATGACTTGTGATGAAATATAACTACGTATAAGTTTGTATTCTATTTAATGATTTATAAATTAATATGTTATTTACGGAATTTCAGAAATTTCCTACAAATTTATACTTGGCTTCAGTTTTAATGGGTCTTACAAAGTAAGGTTTGTTTGAGACTAATGCACATTTATAAACGTGATGAATGGCATTACAACCTAAACAGTTTATAAATACAAAAGATTATTACACTGGGTTGTTCAAAATGTTCTAACAAACACAACTTGCCAAAACATATCCTTCATTAAAATTTATTACTGTATATTTTGTTTGCAGAAGTCAAAACGTTGGAAATTGTTCAGAATTAGTGTTTGTTTAAAAGTGAATCATATGGTAGAGTACATTGTTATATTTGTATTAGATAATTGAACGGAATGTGAACAGGGTAGGTTATTTACTAATGAAAGTATTACAATTCTTAAGAATATCATGAGATGGCCTGTTTCAGTTTTCAGGTTCCTTGAGTAAAAGAATATGTTTTTATTTAAATGGCTGGGTGCTTGTTAGCATACTAACTAAGGAATTGTCAATTTTATATTAAATTTGATATTATGTATCCTATGTTTGGCTTAATCAAATATCGGGACATTGTTTTAATTATAACAGTTTTTTAGCCTATTTCTGGAAAAAAACTCTTAAAAATCAGATTTTTGTAAGATTTTGTTAAAAAATAGTCCACTTTGTTAATAAAATGGTAAGTTTTGTAGGAAAAGTTTTTTTTGCCCAATAAAGATACATTTTTCCTATTTCAAACGTAATTTGAAAGTTTAAAATATTAGTGTATATAGATTTTTATGTTAACTGTGATGGTTAACATTCAAAGAAAGTGTAAAATAAGTACTGTTAGAAATTTGCTTCCATCATGTTAGCTTTGTGCCGCTTTTTTTTAACTTTTTGAAACGCTAAATGAAATAAGCAATCGTGATAGACTAATATAAAAAGTTTTCTCAAAATCGATTAAAAAATGTTAAAATTTTGTAATACGCAAATAAATACAATCTTATTACCTTATATGTTTAGGCCTAAACAAAGTTGTAACAAAAAGTATTACTGAACAATTAGCTACTTTTCCGGAAAAAAACATCTGCTTTTGTACAGATGTTAAACTACAATAAAACACCAGCTGTCTGTAGAGAGTGGAGGGGGAATGGCGCATGCGCACTATTACAAATCCACTGCGCATCTCAGTAGTTTCATCACACAACGAACATTCTAAACGATTCTAAAACTATAGTTTTTATTGCATACAAAAGTCACCGTATTATAACAGCTAAATTAAATCAGTATGTAATTAAATGTCGAGCAATAAATTATCTTGTCAACAAATAAAAGAACGGTTATGTTGGTTTTATTAATTCCGTTAGAATATAAAATTTATTGCACTGTTTTAACAATAAAAATTATAATTTCTTATTAACTAAATGCGGAGTATATATCACGGAGAAATTTATACGTTATAATTTATTTTAATGAACATAAACATAAATTAAACACCATTGATTTCTGATAAATATTTCTATTTATGTAGATTGAAATTATTGATAACGCCTTCAAGTAATAATATTTGCTGCATACTGTTGTAATACTGTTTTATAGAAAAGAATTAACCCTACCACCGGCGGTAAGGGTGGTAAAGTATAACTTCGGTTAAGTTCTAAATCTTCATATATAACCAATAATTTAACAATTTCTGGTGAATCGATTTCTTGGAAGTTTTTTTTACCTTTCGAGTTCAGTTTTTAGCTATTTGTGTAAATGTTTCGCATCACTTCTTTTGTTTTACTGTGATACGTAGCGTTATTAAATGTGCAGGTGTTCTTGGAAATGTGCGAGGAAAACTTTTAAATGACAGAATAATCAGTTAACACGCCGGTGGTGATGGCGAAACAAACCGATATGTGAGTGAAGAATATATTAAAGTAATAAGCGAGCTACGCCTTGTTTATGCAACATGTCCTTAGTTAACGAACGAACAAACAGCTGTTGTCCAGGATCAGCTGTTTGGGGAAGAAAATATGATAAAGTTACCATCACAACGTTCCTGTTTTGATACTACATATAATTAATTACTAGTTACATACCCGTGCTTCGTTAAAGAATTTAATTAAATAAAAATTGGCGTAATTATATGTAAGTTGATATTTTAACCAATAAATAAGACCTAAGTGTTTTTGAAAGTTCTCTACTACACAGTTACTGATAGAGTTTTTGTAATTATTACTGCGCACCACTGAAAATTGTTCAGTAAAATTTGGTTTTAGGTATTATTAACACTATCTGTTTATTTGCGAATTTCCATTGATGAGTCCACCATTGTAAAACATTTTAAAGAATTTTCATTACGAGTTTTTTGAAGCTGCCGTTATGGTTCAAGCCAAAGCCAAGATCTTAAACTATTAGTAGAATTTTATAAGGTAACTGGGAAAATAAATAATTAATATAAAAGGAAATTGTGACAGCTGGAAAATAGTGTGTATTGAGTTCAGAAATAAATTAACTTCAAAATCCTTTTATGTTTAGAGAGGGGAATATTAATACACTACCAATGTAAGTACAGAAGCAAAGCAGTTTGTTTTATTTCTCAAAATACTTGAAAAAATGGCCACATTTAACAGAATATATTAAGATAATTTTTAAATGAGATTCGTTGATGTTTTTTTTGGATATATTGCTACTTTTGTAAAATCCAATTTTAGAGTTTATATTTTTGAGGAATTCTCTACATTTGTATAATATTTTTCAAATTGTTTATAGTAATGTAGCTGATCACTTTTTTTTTATTTGATTTATAGTTTATAAAATAAGATTGTAAAGATTGTAAAAATTTTAAATCCTTGCAGCTTATGTGCCTAAGGATTACCTTATTATTGACGTTGTAGTAGACAATATGATTTAATTCTTATTGATACATCCATTTTTTTTTTTAATATTACATAGCAATCTAAATTAGAACACTAATAAGCTATTGGTTTCTAACCTAAGTTAATACAGTAATTACTAAGTTTCATCCACTTATAAACACTTAGTCTAGAATATTTAGTCTCTTTAGTAATGTGACAATAACAACACCCGTTCAAATCGTTTTACTATTTTCAATCTTCTGACTAAGCCATCGTTGTTGAGTAGCTGGATATCTTCCACATTGATGTGTCTTTGTTCGTGACTGTGACTGAATTTTCTGACATCGTTATCGACAGCTGTAACCTCGAGATTTTTATGTAAGTTGTCATTTCGGATTACCAAAGCGAATCAACGATATCACGACGTACGTTATTTTAAAAATAATAATAATATTTTTATTACTTTGACTGGAACAACGTCACAATTGAATACCGTAAGATCAGGTATAAGGACCTACTGATAAAGCTTGTTGTATACTGATAAGGAAGAACGACGACCCATTAACCAATAAATGTTTTTGCATTTTAGTTTCAACTCTTGTTTTTTCTTTACATGCGGCTTTCACCTAACTTTAGCATCTAACGTCATGCCAAGATATTTGACTGTATTTTCATATGGAACCACTTGATGACTGATAAAGTCAGGATTGTGCTCATTGCACGTATTGGTGATTATTGAAATCGACATGCACAGATTTGCTTTCTAAAAATATTTATGATTAAAGAAGTTTTTTTTTTGTGTTTAACGTCCGACTATTGTGCACACTTGGGCTAATGCAGACGGTGGGATGATTTATAGCGTATGAAAATGCCAAGTTCTGGCCGGGAATCGAACCCGGATCCTCGAGGTGAAAGCCTAGTACGCTATCCACTAGACCACTGAGGCGGCTGAGATAATGAAGTATTTTTGTGTGATGCGAGATTAGGCTACTTTTTTGAAAATTCGCTTCCATCACGTAACCGAGTTAGTGTCGTGAAAAAAAAAATTAGGCCTACATTCTGTCGTGATGACCTTCCTCCGAATTGCCGAATCACCTTCTTCGTTGATCAGATCATGCATTATCGATCACTTCGATGTTTGCAGGTTTACAGGTTCTTTGAACTCTGACACTCGTGTTCGCAACAGATATTCCGCAACCTGTAACACAACATGTAGACACCGTTACGAGCTGTAACTGTACGTGGCTGTAAATGTAAAATAGTCAAAATATTTTACAATCTTTCCAAACATTTTACGCATGCGTATTCTAGGAACGGTAGCACTTGAATACCAACCAGAGCGTTTGTCTGGCTGTGGTAACATTGCAAAGTTGTCTCGCAACGCAGTCTGCTTGATCTGTTCACTGGAAATTTGTCATATCAAGTCAACTAAGAGCCTAACAAATTTACAGGTTAAATAAGTTTTAATTTTGGTGTTTACTGTTAAAGAAACAGAAAATTGAAAAATAAACGAGATAATAATTAAAACGTAAGACATCCCTGATTTTATGCCAGTTACAGCCGGCTCGTAGAACGCTTATTTAACACTAAATGCTTTAGCTAACTAAATTTTGCAGTCTATTTTCAGAAAATATATAAACAAAGATTAACTAATCTCCAAATAACCTCTCGTTAACTTAAAGAAAGATTAATTGCAGACGAAATGGCTGTTTTAAAACATCCGTCAACGTATTTTTTAATTTGTAGGTTATGTTAACTTTTTAATTTTTTGTTACATCATTACTTTTTACATTGTGCTTTAAATGTCTGAGTAATGTAGGCAATTAAAGTTGTTGGAAAAGGTGTACAATCCTAACAGTAATGTAGAACAAATACTTTGAAATAAAAATATAAACATTGTCCTTCTTTACTGAATCTAATCTAATCTTAAATTTTTCATCTGACAAATAATTAAATGAAATGAAATTATTAATATAATTATTCTGTTAATTCCTCATGTAAACTACTATTATACTTCTGAATGAATTGTAAATAATACGTACAATCAATTTATAGGTTATGTTGTTATTGCCAATAATTAATTTGGAAAAAAACTCGTGAACATTAAAAATTATTAGAATTTAAACAATCAAATAAAACCAAGTTAACCTAAATAAAGTTTTAAAAATATAGTCAAATCAGAATTAAAATAACGTTGTAATTGTTGACAAAGTTGTCAATTTTGTAAAACGGAATAATAGTCATTATTAATATATAATTAAAATAGTTAAGTGACCTCTTTTGAGACATTAAATTATTAAGTGTTTAAGCTTCGATTAGTGATGAATGTTTCTTCTAGAAACTGAAATTGATGATTTAATTAAAGATTAAGTTTAATGATTGGATAAGTTAATGACTATATAGAAACCGGCTGCTAGACTAATGAAGACGTTGGCTAGATGTAACACACGGAACTGTCCGCTATAACACCGACTGAGCTACGAATGTTTCTGTATAGCAAAAGGTGTTTTACATTCGCACAGTTAAATAAAATAACTGCAGTAGGCACAGGTTTTGTGGATCTGATGGAAGCAAATTTCGATTAAGTAACAATACCACAGTATTTTTTTTTACATTTTTTGAATACGGCCATAATGAGCGTTGGAATTTTCCAATCATATTAACAATTTGTAAGTGTACACTCATCGCAAGGAAAGGGTACGGATGAAAATGTTCTAATATTTTAGAAAATTTGAATGGCTTTCGAATTTTGATTTTGAGTAGATTTCGCTGGGTAACGAACTCGTTTAAGCTAATTAAAACATATTTTTATGAAAAAAATGCAATATACGAGTAGGCCTACATAAAAATTTAAAATCAGACTTTGAACGAGAACTATCACGAAGATGCCAGGTACGATTTTGGCGAAATTCTCAACAATTTTCCTGCTGGAAACAATTGCGTAGAACGAACGAACACAGGTTTTAAATGTAATTAATTAATACTTTTCCATCTCTGAAGGTATTGTATTGAAATAATAATCGTGGCCCATAACTTTCTAGCTTTTAGTGGTGGAATGGCATTTCAAAAACTTAACAATAATAAATAACATTAAGGACACATATCTGATCTTCCGTGTTCCCGTGCGCTTATGTTCACAGCTGGAGGCTAAGCTGATTGGCCGATTTGTTATGTCGGTCTGGTTTGCACAAATCTCGAAGAAATTCTCAATTTTAAAAGAGCTTTAAAAACTATTTTTCGCAAAGAATTTATTAAAAATCAGATTCAAAATGACGTCGACGATTTCGTTCATTAACGGGTACTCAAACGGCGTACTAAATAAACATATGGGTTGCTAAATTCATGGAAATTCCAGCTTCTGAAAAACTAAAAAATCTATCTGGTTGTTAAAAATGTATTTTTAATGTATTATTGAACTGAAAATTTCTTTTATCAAATAAATTTTATGCAGTGATTGGATTCTGCCCATGCTATTAAAATGTTAGAAACATCTAATGAATCAATTTTTCAAAATACGTTCTTTTTCTCCGTTTATTTTGATGGGAGAATAAATATAAGAAAGTTTAAGTAATGTTCTTGAACAATTTATTTTATGTCGCGTACGAAGCCAACATCCAGTTAAGGTGTGTAGAAATGCATATAATTAGCTAGAATCACTTTATATCACTTTAGATATGATATAACAAGTTTGTCAAGTTTCTTGAGTCAAATAACCACAGATACACTCTTAAACAGTGTTTTCCCATAACTTACTCTTAATATATAGTTAAAGTGAAGACATTTACGTAACCTAACCACCTTGATGTTACAACCATTAAAAGTTATTCTATTGACTACCGCAGTGTTCACATTCTCGGCTAAGTCCATATGTCACAACAAACGACCAGGGTATGTCC
Organism: Callitettix versicolor; assembly: GCA_022606455.1. Lineage (NCBI taxonomy): Eukaryota > Metazoa > Arthropoda > Insecta > Hemiptera > Cercopidae > Callitettix > Callitettix versicolor. Next base: position 36,128,506 of record CM040187.1, read on the forward strand.
AGAAGAACATTAGATTTTCCAACTTCACTTTATCAAACCTCCAACTGGTCACCGGTATAAAATACTTTAATCGTTTTGCTGTATTCGTGTTCGGGCAGGATTTATTCCACGACATACCAGGTCTGGACAGCTGGAGTCAGTTTTCTGAACACGGTAGTGGTATTCAGCTGATAGGACCTGTAGTTGCCGGCGACTGAATTACTTTATTGAAACGAAATTTAAATTTGTTTTCGAGTTGCTTTCAAACATTTCAACTCTGACAAACTATTTATTCTTGAACCACATTTGCATACTTGTAAGTAGCTGGAACAGGTGCGAGAGGTAATTTATTTTTTACAATGTTGTAAACATAACCTCAAAATATATTAATGGGAGCGCAAGAATTAATGTGGGAACGGAAAGTGGCAAACCGTTACCATTCGCATGATAAATACTACGTTAATCTTTAAAAAAACTTAACTAGCTAACTAGTCAAGCTACTTGTGTAACTCCGCGAACATTTAGTGACAATAATATTAAATATTCAACGCACGCATTGTTGTAATTGGATTGAAATTATAAAAACAAAACAAAAATACAATAACTTGTTTATTTCCACATTTTTTTAAATTCTGATTTCATAATCGTAAGGAGTATTAGAATTTGCTCACATTAACAATGGAATTTGAAAATTTTAAATATTAATTTAACTACATTTTAACTCTAATTACTATTGTCAATTTCTTAATCAAAAAAGTGCAAGATAAAAAGTTAAGAATTTTCTAAATTTAAAAAACGCCCGCCATTTTGAAACTATTGAACAGATTTTGCTGGGTAACAAACTTTTACTGGAATCAATTTTCGTGCCCTATACATCAAATTAAAATTTCGAATACATTTCAAAATTAGGTACAAAGATCTATAAAAACGTGTTTACAGGATCGGCTTCATTTGATGGTTTCGGATCTGGGTCTTACTATGATGACCGCTCAGTTTCATCCCTCCAAATTCGTTCAGTAACCTATTAATCTGCTTTAGTTTCATGCGAAGTTTGGCCGAATGAGCCCTCATTTGACATTCTTGATAACTTATACGTAAGTTCTCTGTTTATATTCAATTATTTAATGTTTTTTAAATTTGGATTTGAGTTATTTTTGAATGAAGAAAGTTTGGAATGTTCATTTGGTAAACGTTTGACGAGCTTTAATTACTATTTTTTCCTGACTTTTGGTTAACGAATCAATATTAATTAATTGTTTTTATCAGAACAAATTCTTCTGAGAATATTTAATTAATATAAATTGTATTAATCCACTTTCGCACACTATTCACAAATACTAACCTGAAACCGCAACAAGAAATGTCCAAACAAAAGCACAGTTGAGCGCTTTGATTTCCCAGCCTCCGCATCAGATATCTTGCATATTTCAGTGCTTGTTCTCCGACTCACGAGTGACAAATTCCCATTATAATTTAGTGTGAGATTTGTTCACGGCCGTGGTCAAGGTTTAAACAGTGTTGTGTTGGCTGCAAGATAAATTGGATTAAAACAAAAGACAAATGAGGAAGTATTTCCAAAAGAAAAAGATTAATGCTTCTTGTATCCGGAGTGGTCTGGCCACTTACCTTCTGCAGAGCTGCACACAACGGCTCTACAGGCCATAAATAACCGTGCTTCAGGCTCACAGAGATCCTTACGGGATTCATTTTATTTTACAATTCAAACACAAATTTTCACAATATTTCACGCAAATACAAGTTTATCCATCTGCTCAAAGTAAATTTTATTAGAACATTTTGTAAATTCTATTGTATTCCGGCAGATAAAATGTGATGTTAATGATGAAAAAGAACATAAAATATAAAGACTTCATATATTTAAAAAGCAATTTATTATTAATTTCCTATAAATGTATTCCTCAAGCAGGCAATTGACTCAATATCCATTTAGTCGAGTCGTTGACGTTAAAATATGGTAGCCTATTACGTCCGAATTCTTCCAGATAACATACATTTTTATAAAAATTCTCAATTAAGTTTATCTTACCCTCTAGATCAAAAGTTGCATGTTCGTAATGTGCACTTTTGTTTTTTAGGCGGTGAAAACCACCCTCATATGAAACTTTTTAAAAAACTAGTTTTCAACATTTTGAAATGTTTTATTGGATCACTTGCAATGAATTAAAATCACTCCACTGTTCATAAATTTATATTTACTGCAACGTTTCAACCCTTAGAAACTACCCCTTATGACAAAATAAGAAGAATAGTTTTCATCATATTCAAATGTTTTAATGGCACATTTATGATAAATTAAAGTCCTTTCTATATTTATAAAATAATTTATGACTTATTGCAATATTTGAACAGTCAAAAATCACCATTTATAACGAAATAAAAAAAGTAATTTTCAACAGTTTGAAATGATTTAATGATGATCTATGATGAACTGAAATACCTTCACAGTTTGAAATGATTTAATGATGATCTATGATGAACTGAAATACCTTCACAGTTTGAAATGATTTAATGATGATCTATGATGAACTGAAATACCTTCACAGTTTGAAATGATTTAATGATGATCTATGATGAACTGAAATACCTTCACAGTTTGAAATGATTTAATGATGATCTATGATGAACTGAAATACCTTCACAGTTTGAAATGATTTAATGATGATCTATGATGAACTGAAATACCTTCACAGTTTGAAATGATTTAATGATGATCTATGATGAACTGAAATACCTTCACAGTTTGTAATGATTTAATGATGATCTATGATGAACTGAAATACCTTCACAGTTTGAAATGATTTAATGATGATCTATGATGAACTGAAATACCTTCACAGTTTGAAATGATTTAATGATGATCTATGATGAACTGAAATACCTTCACAGTTTGTAATGTAATTTATAGTTTATTTCAATCCTTATGTTTACAATTATATTTTCTTGAAATATTTATTTAATATTGAAAACTGAAATTATTAATTGAGTAAGGGGAAAAATTAACATGTTATGTACCATATAGTGGTATATTTTATTATTATAATTGTAAAATATTGTATACAAAAACCACCAAAAAAGCTTCAAGTGGGAGAACAATACATTGAGATAGTCAAAGAATTCAAATATCTTGGGGAATGGATCAGCTGGAACGCCCTAGAGAAAAAAGCTATGGAATCTAGGAGAAATAAAGTTGAATTAGCCTTCCAACTTACCAAAGACACATACAACAAGTCCCTCTCCTGGAATACAAAGATCCTTATCTTTGTATTCCAGGAGAGGGACTTCTTATTATCATACGGTAATTAAACCAGAAGGCTTATTTGCAGCTGAAACATTATCTCTCACAACCCATGGCCCACTTGAAAGGCTGGAGATCAAAGAAAGAAAGATATTACGAAAAATCTTAGGCCTCAAATTCCGTAACAACAAATTACTCCACATCAGTAATGAAACTCTTTACCAAAAAACTGAAACACTATCAGACACAATAAGAAAAAGGAGAATTGATTTTTATGTGCACATCGTCCGAATGGACAAAAATAGACTAACCAAAAAAATATTTGACTACTTTCGCAATAGAAAAGCCAAACCACTTTGGTTTAGAGAAACAGAGAAAGACATAACAGAACTACAAATCACTGACACTATGCTCATGGACAGAACAGCCAAAACAATAACCAAGGACAAGAAGCAACGGTTCCAAGGCAAAGTCAAATCCAAGCGGACGATCCAAATCTCTGACGAAGAAAGAAAAGCAAGATCACAACGAATGAAGCAATACTGGGCTACGAGGAAGGCACAGAACATTAAAAAGTGATTGATTTAGTGTACCCCAAAGTTGGGTGAAACAAATAAAGAGAGTAAAATATTGTAAAAAAGAATGTTTTATGTTCTACGTATTATTAGCAAAACTATCATCACTTCTTAGAACTGGAGGAAAATTCTGACATACAGAGTATATTTTATAAAATACGGAGAAGGTACAATTTAAACATGGAAGGTAACTTTCCGCTATACGTAGGCCTATGTAGGTAGAAGCATATCCAGCACATTCGTAAATACAATAGTATATTTAGTTATCTTCTTCAGTTTTGAAATTATTTTTTTTAAATAAAGATTTTTAGAAATTAATAAAATGTAAATTTAAACCGAACTTTTCTTCAATACTAGGCATCCTAGACCGGTCAAACGTCTACAACACATTATCGGTACTTCAATGTAGTGAATAGTGAAAGCATATTTTCATCAAAACTCCGTTAATTTGTATGGTAGTGACGTCTATAGAAGATCATTTTAAAGGTATTTTCAAGTACTTAGAAAATCATTCCGCTTTCCCGTTATTTAACTTTGACTGCTTCGACTTCAGTTTCCAGCGGACAAGAAGTCACCTTCAACCAGCCAAACTTAATCTGTATTACATCTCCATAAATAACAAAACCAAAATTATCGTTTTTTTATGAGCTTCATTTTCGTTCATAACAATTTGTTTGTTAAAAAGTAAATTTTTTGAGTTATTCGTAAAAAATCGTTCCAAAACATGCATCGCTTCTAATGAAAAAATCGACATTTTCACTCACGAATAACTCGATGAATCGAAAAAAATTTACATAAAACTTTCAGCTTATATTACATAATATAACTGTCAGCACGAAAGTGATGTGATCAAGCAGAGCAATGTTAACTTCTAATTGCTTGGTTGGGATGTGGCACAAGTGCTTCAGTGATAAAACGATAAGTTGACACAGCTGTGCTCACAAACATATGGTTCTCGCTTTTCACGTTGCTACTCGGTAGCATTCCTGTTTTATTAAGCTACAGTGTGAGTGCGCGATACTGTTGCGTGCTTTACATTTCTTATTATACTACGCCGAACACATCACGCATATTTTACTTTGTCAGTATACGCCTATACTGCAGCTCTGCTGTAAACAAAAATCAAAATTATTATTTTGTTTTGTAAATTTGAAAGCGGGTGATCTCATATTTTGAGTTCAAAATTTAAAAAAAAAGGTTTTTGTAATAGTTTTTATAGAAATACATCGAAGCTTCTGCGTGCTGTATTATATAAATCCATTCCGTATTTAATTATAAGGAAGACAATTTTTAACAAAACATTATATTTTTTGTCCACAAATAAAATACAAAACAGGTAACACAATTACTATTAATAATACAGATTCCAATCTCATTTAACGGACATGTTTATCCATACGTTTTGATTTGGTACTTTGGCTTGCTGACGTGATAGAAGCGAATTTCAAAAATTATTCTTTATCTTAAGCTTTTTGATATTCTAATTTCACCAGGATAAACAACATTAAAATCTGCATATAGTTTAAACTTCCAATTTGCATTGAAAATGAAACCTTGATAGTCCACAATAAATTACCTAATTTCAACGGATTTTTTGAATAGTTAAAATGCTAATTTACGCCGTTTTGAACGCTGATTACGATGATGTAATCGGAATTTTAAGACAAAAAAGTTAAAAATTCGGCATAAACGGTGTTTTGAAAACGTTGAACAAATTTTGCTGGTTGTCTAAAGTGGAACTTGTCCAATTATGATAGTAGATTTCAGTGTCAAGTTTGAAACAAATCGAACCAAAATTCGAACACGCACGCGCGCGCACACACACATACACTCAAAAGTATAAATTTTAACGACCCGTCAGAAAGCGGTCTAAAGATTATGATCGGCAGTCACTTCAAAGTACCGTGTATGGGTCTTAGCATGATGGTTGCTCCAGTAGCTTACTTTTCAACTGCGGTTCTCTAACAACTAAAAAATTTGTAAAACTCACGTCTACATAGTTTAGTCAGCACCGATGTATACAGATACACCAATAGACGGATAGATACCAAAACGATATCACCACTTTTTTCGAATAAAAACTCAGAAATATTCTTTGAAATCGATTTTTCACGAACACAATATTTCCTTTAGACTTCGTGTATTGAGAAAATAAAATGTGTCATCAACGATTGCACTGTCCACTTGCAATAAAATCATGATTCACGAGCCACAACTTCCACAACCGCCCGGTGAGCGCCCACAACCAATTATCGTGTGTTATTTGCAGCGTACACTGAATGTACTTCACGTGTCTAGTTTTAATGTTACCGGACTGTACGGGCACTATCAAAATGTAAACGTTTGCAACAATTAGTGTTTACGGCATGTGAAATGTTTCTTTGCTTAGAACAGTAAAAGGTCCAACATGCAACAAAACTCCGGTGCAAAAGATGATTTTCAGAGAATTTCCATTTGGAAAAATGCACTATTAAAGTGGCCATCATGGTAAGACCCGAACCCGGGACCGTGAAATGGGCACCGATCCTGCCTCACTACACACACACTAGTAATTTTAGTCCGATTTGACTATCAGACGTAGACTACTACCACAAAAATCAGATTTAATAATACCTTAGGTAAGTTCGTTATCCAGCAAAATCCGTTAAACAGTTTCAAATGGCGGCCATTAACAATTATTCAGAAATCATAACTTCTTTTCCTTACGCGGTTTTGAAAAACTGATTTCCTTATCGTAATCAACGATAAGTTAACATTTTGCGTTCGTAAAACCGATTGAAGTTTTTATTCACGACTGTCAGGGTCCATTTTCGATGTAATTCGGTAGTTTCATGCAGATCGAAATGCTGATTATATTTTGCGAAATTTAAAAAAAAACATGAAAAATATATTCCAGGAAATTTCTCGTCGACCGAGACAGCTGCGTTTGCGAAAAAAATAGAACGTAAGTCTTAATTAAATTCGCACAATTAATTTCTTTCCGTAACATTAATTTTCATAAAAAAAAAAAACGTGAAAATGTAACAGCGTTAATTAGGCTAAATTTTCCCTGGAAACCCTGATTCAAAATACGATATTTATTTAGACCTCCTACAACTCGCAATTACCACTTCAATTACACGTTTTTTAATTGAATAGCACAGTTCGAATCTGCATAATACGGGTGAAATACATTGTACGGCTTTTTACAGTAAAACGCGCGGCGATCATATCTGACCGAATACATGGGTAAGGCGTCGCCACGCCGCGCCGAAGTGCAAAACGAAATCTGATTTTACCGGCGCGCATATTACGCTCGGTTAAATGCAAATAAAGTTCACAAAGAATGAATCATCAGAACGGCTTCGTCATAACTATTGTTTGGAAGTTAAATTCAGCTGGTGCGTTGTATGAATGCGTCAGTGTTGGAATAACATGGCGATAGTTGGTAGTGGGTAAACAAGATAAGGAACAAAGGTAGCTCGTGTTTTAACAGCTCCTCGCGTTAGGTACGGTGAAAAATGAAGACGACTAGACGGAATGGTGCAAAAACATTGCACAAACTATCTCATTATTAATTATATTAACTAGTAGTAGACCTCCATAGTATATTATAAATTAATACACAGAGCTCTCCTAGACAGCGATCGTAAATTTTTGCGCCATGTTACTTGAATGTTACTGGAACAACTTTATTGGAAATTTGATGCTATTTCTCCACGAAGAGGTCAAAATTATGACGTTTTGCCGTTCACCAGTAATATTAAGCAGCAACGTTAAACCAGAGGCCGCACAAACGGAAGTGAATGGGAAAAAATCCTACACATTACGTCTTTGGTATACATACGTAGCAAATCTCAAGAGTTTGATTAAACCTGCTTAAATCCGTCATCGTTAAATCAGAGGCTGCCATCTTCAAACGGTAGTAAATGGTGAAAAATGTTACACATACGTCTTTTGGGATACAAGATATTTTCGTAAGAGATTTCAAAACAATCGGTCAATTCGTTTGGCAAAAATTATGTAACCACACTAACAAACAAATCGATTGCCGAACGGTCGAGTATGAACGATACAAAATTCATATCATTTAGCCTAGCCTATATCAAAAGTGATCAAAAAAGGATTAACGCTCATTTTAAAGCCCCGTGTCTTGGCCTAGCGTTACAACAGGTTATATTTTAAATAGCATATAACGTTTAGTGCATATCCATTTTACAATCTTGAGTTCAATAGAGTTTTTTGTTGGTTATGTCTGTCCATCTGTCTACAGGCAATAATGGTTGATCCTTTGTTATTTATCTTAGCGAAAAGCATACGTAGTGCTTACGTAAAGTTATATAATTGGTTGGGGAAATATGCATCGAGCTGTTTTTAAGTCTCTTAATCTATTTAAGGTAGTTTGGAATTATGTTTCTAACTAGAGACTGGATTTACAGATTATTTGCAACCGATAAAGCTACAAACATATTGAAGTTTAAATATTCTAAATTAAACAAATATCGACTTACTGTTGCTGTGAGTTTCAAAGTGAAACGGCTATTTTTAAAAGTGGGAAGAATGGTTAGTGTTTTTATTCAGTCTAGATTTTGTCGAAACCCCTGACCAGGCCTTTCTCTGCCTCCTTCAAGGACTTCAGGTTTTGCAACATACTGTATAAACCCGTTCCTACTCTACGTAGGCCTATCCTAGATATGCAGCAACTAAAAATAGCATGCATTGAATTTAGTCGGAACCTTTGAGTCTTTGACCAGCTGAACAAATAGTATTCAGGCTGCATGTTTGTATCAGTAAGAATGGCGATTCGGAATTGTGTTTAACGCGTCCTTTTTCAGTAAACTTTACTTATTTCCACACGGACAACTCTTCACGAATCCTTAAAAATATCTTTGTACAAAAGAATCTTTCCTGTTCAATTTCGGAAGTGGTTTTAAATTTCTTAATTTTCAAATTTCTGAACGTAACAACTTTTCACCGTGTAAATCAGGTTGTTTAACATTTAGTTTCGAATTAAGTTTATTCGGACATTTACAATCAGTTGTGTAAGCGTGTATGGGAGCATAACACGGCTAGCTGAGTGTATGGATTAGTTTACTTTTTCAAGTGCCTAACTTAAAACGTATACTTAGCAACTGTAACACTTAGATGACTTAGGTCTGTGTTGAAATAATTGGTAATCGTGGCACACAGCTATCTCGCTGACGTGATTGCAGCGAATTCCAAAAGTGTTTTCTTTATCTTACCATTTATTTTTTTAAATTCAGATTAGGCTGTCTTTATCAGCATTAAAAATCTGCATATATCAACATTTTAAACTTTAGAAATTGCACTGAAAATACAAAAATGAAACCTGACCGCTGCCAAAGTATATTTCTTAATATGCCAATTTATGCAGTTTTAAACGCTGATTGCTATGGTGAAATCAGATTTAAATTAAAAAAAGTAAGTTATGCATTTTTAAATATTTGAAATTACCGTCATTTCGAAACTGTTGAACGAATTTTTCTGGTTAACGAAATCGTTTAAGTTATTACCATAATCGATTTTCGGTTCCAAGTTTTAATTCAAATCGGACCGAGATTGCAAACGTCAGCATGCTACCACACACACACACACACACACACACATGATGGCAGTTCCAATAGCTCATTTTCCAATTAAAATTCTCTAAAACCATTCAAGGTTAATACACTATTGTCTAAAATAAAAACTAACTTGTTTTTAGTTTTTATTATTTTACCATAATCTCAGGATCACCGTCCTTCCTTTATATTTCGTATATCCGGAAAGTAATGTACCATTAGAAATTTCACTAAACTGAACTTATGGAGCCTATATATAATTCCTAAGAAATCGGACAATTCGTTTTATTTCTAGATTTGTAAACAGACGTGTTCAAAAAGTAGGTAGGGCCCTGGAATGGACTAAATATCATAGTGGAATTTCCTCGCGTTTACAAAAAGTAGGGATTTCAAAAACAAAAAAATCAACACAACTTTGTAACACTTTTCATTAATTTAATTGTTATGATTAACACCAGTAATAAGCCTGTGTTTAGTTAAAATTATTATTAATTATTCTGTCTTCTTGAATATTTTCTTTTTTCCGATTGTTAGTTGTGGAATTTTCTACACGGATGTTGTGTAGATGTTGAGTTCCTCTTTGTCTCGTTGGTGTTTGCTTAGACGATACTCCTCATTTGTTTGTGTTATCAGCGTGGTTAAGCCATGATTTCATTACCATTACGTCATGTTTATTTTCAGCTTGCATACGAACATAAATGCATTTACACTTTGCTTAACCTAACCCAACAGCAATTAGTGTAGGTAGGCTAGAGGAAGTATGCTCTAAACACACTTATACACCGGCCTACATGAGATATGTTCACAACGTTGCCTTGTATTTTTTTTTATAAAACAAAAACCGGCAATTGCGTCTTTTTGGAGTATTATAACATTGCAATGTTTCAAACTTAACGAATTAAATATTCAATTTTGAATTAATGTCGTTGTACATTTACTTTTTACCAATGAAGTAAGTATTTGTAGAAATAAATTTGACTGTAAAAAAGATTTTGTGATCTCCACGAGTGTTAATAATATCCGATATGTTCCTTGAATCCGAAGAATTGAAATTATTTTGACGTTTGCAAGTCCATGTTTTTGTCGCTTACTAAAAGTAACACATATTTCATTTTTACATGAATCGATGAAATTTTCACATGTATTTTCTCAGATTGCAATTTCGAGTAACTATTTTTTAAAACAGTTTTCCTTTTCAATCACCTCTTTTAAAAATTAACAATAATTACAATTTTTGTATGCATAATGTATGCCGATTTGTTTGAAACTGTTAATAGCACGGATGAATTCGTTAACCAACAAAATTTCATTCAACAATTAAAATTTTTTTGGTGGTTATTTTAAGGCGAAAAGCACATTTAGGCTATTATCGCCACCCTAATTGTAAGTGTGAGTGTAAAGTGTTAAAATCGTAAGTGTAGTGTTGTAAGTGTGAGTGTGTGTTAGACTCGGGTACCACGCGAGGGACATCTATCTCCTTTCAATAGGTACATCGAGTCTGCACCCCCTGCGGGGCAAAAATTTTGAAATAGTAGTCTAAAATTTTAGTTAAAAAAATTAACATTTTTGTCTTTCACTGTCCACTACCATAATCAGCGTCAAAATCTGCATAAATTAGCATTAACGCTTACAAATCATTTCGTTGGTAAGAAGAAATTAAACCAGACGGCTTTCGGGGTTTTTATACAGCAGTGTTTCGGTGTAAGACATTTTCGCAAGTTTACTTCCATCAGCCAGACAGCCTCATGCCGTAATTGTTTCAAATTCGAAATCTCTTGAAACCATTTCCGCCGCACTGCGCTAAACTTCTCCAACTTATCAGTTTCCAAATCGTAATGACCTAACAGCGCTATAATAACTCGGCAATAGAAAACCAAATAGAAATAAATACCCTTCCCAGGTACATGTGTGCCTGCAGGTAATGAGCCTATAAACTAGGAGAGGAATGCCAAGCCCGGGCTATTTGGGAGCACATTCACCTCGCCGGAGATACGGGAGACATGGGTAATCCATTACTATGAAAGAAGCCGGCCGGTACTGCAGTATTTTACCCTTACCTATAAAACAAGCATTATCTTTATTTCAACTTACTATACACGAGGTTTCGGCGCGCTCTTTAATTTATCCTACGGAATCCAGAAGCATCGGCGGAGGTTTTAAATTTGTTATTTCAGGAGTGGACAAGAAATACTTCGCACTTCGGCCGCGCTTTCTGTCGGCTGTTACTTTAATAATGCTAAATTGGTCTGCGTTGGATTTTATAGCATTCACTAACAGCTAATTAAGATTTAAGTGGTGAATATACGTAGTCAATAAGTAGGCTACACCCTCCCTTGATCTGAATTTATAGTTTAGGCTATTTTATTACTGCAAAATATTGCATTCACCTTTTCAGGCCAATTATAGTTTATGCGAATATTTACCATCATTTGTGTATAAAGGAATTCACGTAGTTTCGAGAGTATGGGTCAACTCTCGTTTTCAATTGCCAATCTTCAAAACCAAAACATGCACCTAGAACATAAATAAAACGGATAGAACAATCCAAACTCTAAATCAATTGTGAGTTACGGAAAGTAAAATGTCTGTTACTGAAAAAAAAAAAATAAAAATCATATGATGTTCTGTCTTTTTTTAATAATTACTATATTTTTTTCGAAAACAACAAATTAACGTAGCTAGTTTTTAACAACATAACCTAAAAATTATAGCCTATCAGCTGTTCAATGATATCAGCTGATCGTTGCGAATTAATATAAAACAGTTGAGCTTTTACTATAACTACCATAGCTTGTTTTTACAACATAACCTAAAATGTATAGCCTATCAGCTGTTCAATGAAATCAGCTGATCGTTAGGAATTGATATAAAACAATTGATCTTTTACTGTGACTACTAATATAAATTGTGCGCAAAATCCAACATCACAACCAGTCCTAAAACATGATACATGTTAAAACCCGAATATCTGCAACTATGAAAATCTAAAAGATGCAGTACTCAAAAGATAAGCTCAACAGATTAGCTCAAATTTTTGTAATAATTGAAGTTAATTTAAGGCAACTTACGAAACTACTTCGAAAAAAATGACGGAGGTAAACCATTTTCTGTTTGCTAGGCTTAGTAAAAATACAAAGGGTAAAATAAGCAGTAATATGACATGTTACACTTTTGTAGGAATAGTACTGCTTGAAAGGTTTTTCAAATTGTACGTAAGAAAACTTCTAAAATATATCAATTTTGAACAAACCCGTTAATTACAAGGATCTAAGTTCCGAATATAAACTTTTTACCTTGTCTGAAGCTGCAAAGCAGTTTATCCCATTAGCCAGTCGTTAAACTAAACAGTTAAAGAGAAATTCTGTGTTAACGATATGCATTGTTACTGCCTTTTAAATTTTCTTAATCTTAAAAGCTCAGCCAGCTCTGATGCAATAAGACTGTCAGATTATGGCAAAGTTATTTAGTGCACACTTCACAATGAAGTGCACTTAGCGCAGTCTGGTGTCAAGGAAATGCATCATATCCTCATCGCAAATCCTACAGCTGATTGACTCGAGCTTGACGTACCTGACTGGACGTTTTACGCTGAATCATTCGTTATTAGTGTCAGTTCACCTTAACAGCTGATTTATTGAAAAGAAATGATATTACTGATGCAGCTGTGATTTCAAGAAAGTACCCAATACTATTTGTCAAAGTTTTGCTGTAACTTTTTCAACTTGACCGCTAATCAAACTTTTTTCCCTCACGTTTGGTACGTCTTCATCACAGACAAAATCGGTGGAGACAATTTTAATAAATTATATCTTTTAAAATAATTAGGCACTGACGTCCCAGTTCAAAATTGGTTGTTAAGAGAAATTTAACAATTAAATATTTGCTTTGTAACCGAATTGAACACGTTTTGCTATACAGATCGAATTGAGTGGTGGGATAAATGGACATAACTAACAGCTCAATAAATAGCTCACAGATAAAAATAAATATCGATAATTTTGTTATAGTTATAATTTGAGACATTTTCATATTACTGAGTGTACCAACAGGAAGGATATTTTTTCTAGAAGGCTCAGAAAAAACACAATTTTGCTGCTCTGACAATAATAGTTTCAAATTTCAAATTGCTGTATGGTATTTAAAGAAATATACCTGTTGATACCTAAATGTTATGCAGTATATAATGGAATGGAAGTTATAGGCTTATAGAACAGACTCAAAATAAACACCGATCCTAATCGGTAGATCATTTTCAAGAGTCATTTTAATTTTAAAATAAAAAAAAATTGATTTCAGCATAACAATCAGCGTTATGTTCTGCATATATTATGGTTTAAAATTTTCAAATGCCACTAATACAGTAATACGAAAATGAATTTGACGACGGCCTGGGTTTTTATTTTTTTTTTACGGCCAATATAATTAGATTTTTTAAAAAAGTGCAAGGTAAAAACAGTGGTAGTGTTACCTTTGGAAATTCGTTTTTATGACGTCAGCAAGTTAAATGCTGCAACTTAACAGTTTTTACACTTGGTTTAACAGTTGTTTTTAACACTGTCATTAACAAATTAACAGTGGTTTACAGTTTTTTCACGTCTTGTTAAAGGATTTTTACTATTTTAATGTCAGGTTAGGTTAAACGATTTTTGTCTCCTTTTTTTTGTAATTTGGTCCTGCAGATTATACGACCATTTTCCAAGCCCTTTTTTACGATCATGAAATGTACTCAGGGTTTGCTCTCTCAATCATCTTAAAACGTCTTCAAAGTTTTAAACCATATCGAACGGAACCATACCTAGCTTCCGGATCGAGCGAATCGAGATCTCTTATTTCAACTCGACTGTTCTGATTTGGTTTGTACGTTCGTTTGCTAAGCATTTTTCGACAGGTCACTTTGAAATGCGGTACTGAGGTATTTTTTATAAAACCCGAAAAACGTATGCAAGACTTTCCCGTTCACTTCCGTTTTCAATTATTTTAAAATTTGGTACGGAGATATTTTCCTATTTACTTCCGTTTTAAGATTACGAACTCTGATTTAACGATGAGAAGTGTAAGCAATTTTAATCAATCTCACCGGTGATTGTTTTGAAGGCCCGAAAGACTTATGTGTAAAAGTTTTTCCCATTCACTTTCGCTTCATGAAGGCAGGCTCTGATTCAACGTTGCTGGTTATTTCCTGTAATACTGGCTGAACGGCAAGACCTAATAATTTTACCACCTTATGGAGAAGAGCGTAAAATTTAAAACAAAATTGGTCCAGTAACAATGTTTCGTAAATATTGCAGTTACGTTTAAATTGACGGAAAAGGTTATGAACGTTCTGTATTAATTAAGAATATACTACAAGATTTACACTTTTTATATGGAAAGGATTATTGAACAAACGCGGATCCCAAACTAGCATTCGGCTTTATTTTAACCTAGGCCAAGTCAGGACTTGTGCAGCTATGCAAGTGTTGACCTTGAGGAAATGTTTCCTGCTAACTTTGCCAGAAATCTTGTACGCTCATTGTCGCGCGCAAATAGAACACTGACGTTTACTTTATGGCTTGCTATAAATAATTTGAAGTGCAACACCATTTGTGTAATGTAATCTATGTACTTAACGCAGTAATTTATTGAAATAAGACTGTACACGGGCGCAATAACTGGTATCGGTGGTTATTATGATGTAAATGGAATTTATAGTTGATCTTATGGCCAGCATGTAGGCGCTGACATTCTAAATCTAGTTTTAACTTATTTTTTTGTTGGAACTTAACTGGTTCAATTGGAAAATGAGCTATTAGAGCGGCCATTATGGTAAAAGCCACTGATACGAGTGGCGATCGTGACTTCTAGAACACTTTTTAAGCAGAAGTTAAAACTTTCAAAAATGGTAGCATAAATGATTTATGCTGATTTTAATGTTGTTTTTTTAAGGTGAAATCTTTTTGAAAATGATTGTAAAATAAAATTATATTACGTCACGAGACACCTGCATTATTTTTGTTTTCGTTTCAAAGGCTTTTGATAAATGATCCAAATATATAGGTAAATTATACCTATATGTATACCAAACTTTATTAAACTCTGTAAATTTGTTTCGTTCTGCAAATGTAAATGCAAACAAACATTTAGCGGCGAAATTTAAAATCTAATTTCTGCACGGTCTCATTATACTCTTTATATAAAGATAAATTAAAATAATTCTAAAAATTCTCCTGATCCAGCTGTACCAACCACTTAATGACCATCTCACTGCGCATTCAAGAATATATTTCGACAACACCGCTTAAGACATGCAGTCTTACCGTGTGCGAGAAAGTTAGTGCAGCGTTATTTGCACCGCTTAGCCGGTAATCAAGCTTTCAGCGAAAGCATTGACTGCGTGTAATAATAGACGACTCCGCAGTGACCCCCAGTAACGAAGAATTGCTAAAGTTTTAGCGTCCATGGCGCCAACCACTTCTTGGCAGCTATCCAGGCTTCCCTCCATTCCTCAAGGCACTTTGGTACTCTTTATAGGCTGTAAATTGAAATTTATAACTGTATTTGAGCATACTGCTGCCAATGAAATGGATATCAAGCTCCCTCGGGCGACGTCTTCTATTGTGTGCTCTCACTTAGGCCTAAGTTTAATATTGGACTAAATGATCTACTGCAGCGGTAATTACGAATTTCTGTGTAACAAGGGCAGTGGTAGGCTCATTAGGCTGAGCGTTGACAACCGATATCATAAAATATACATCGACATTACCAAAACCAGTATAGCACTGCAACACAGTCCATTTTACTAATCGAGTAGGTAATAATTATTTTTTAAAGAAATTCAAATTTGTTTGTTATTTTGAAAGTTAGAAAAGTACATTAAAATTGTGTAAGTAAATGTGACATACTTTAACAAATGGGAGAAGTTCTCAAAAAAAAAAGATTATTTAAGGGCGTTCAGAAGGTGTTAACTAAACAGCGTCCAATGATGGATAAAGGGGGCGGAGGGATGACCACCCCTCCTGAGATAAAAGAAATACAATTTAAAAAAATCCTACTTTATTTACTTTCATAAGATGGATGTATACGTTCAGCTTAAAGATATGCTATCTGGAAAAGCGTCAAAGAGACATCTGGGGTCTCTGAGGGCCGTCACATTTTCCCGATTTCAACTTTTATGTACATGAAATTTTGTCAGTATTTACATATGTACTTTCGTACGCTTTAATTATTTTACATCAGTTTTTACTGACTAGTGTATTTCGTCAATGCTAATTGTCAGCTGACAGTTGTTCTGTTTTCTCCCTAGATTAGGTGCGATGACAACAGACACCACCGGGACCACCATATATACTTCCATCCGAAGGTAGGCTGATTTGCTGATTTACACTTACATTAAAAATCTCACTAACCTCGGTCGAGATACGACCCTACCTTGTACGAGGTTAATGTGCTAACCACTATTCTACCAGTACTGCCTAAAATTATTTTTAAAATAAAAGTAGGTATAATTAGGAATTTGTGTGGTATAAAAGTTTTTTAATGTCTGTTTTAATATTTTATCTTTTAATTTACTTCTATGTTGATAAATACTTATATAATTTGTGTTTTTTGTGTTAGTTACGCAAATGGAGCCAGTTTTGCGAAAATTTGAAAAACTAGATATCTCAAAAAGTAATTTTTTTATAACAGTAAATTTTTATCGTTATATTTTATATTAGTTTTAAGTCTCAAAACAGCTTAACGGTGCTAATTTTTCAAGTTATTCCAGAAATTTGCATCCCCTTGGAGGATCTCCTGTAACTTGATTCATCCAACCAATTAACCCGTCAGTGACCGCGCCTACTATAGCCTTTGTATCCTGTAACATTTCTACATATTTTACTGGCTAAGATATATTTTAAACATATCTCATAAAATAAAATCCAATTACACTTTATTCAAGCTTTGTACTGGTTCAATGACAAACATATACTAAGGCTTCTTTAAAATCAGCTTACAGCATCGATACTATTTATATTATGAATATTGATGTTTGTGTGTATCTGCTTGCTCTAGAACTACAGACGCAAGTTTTTGAGAGTAAGGCATTAATTTTAAATAAGCCCTTATGACACACTCTTTTTTTCTCCAGCCTTTAGTACATGTTTAGTTTCATGTAGATTATTTTTCTTCTTTTACCATTCATATTCAACTCAACTCTAATTAATTCACACAAAAGGTTTTCTGCTTCTGTCTTCATTCAATAACGTCTAATGTTATGGTTTACCAAGAATATTATTAATTCTACTGAACCAGTCTTCGACAGTGTTGGTTCTTCGATGTCGCTAACTGTAGAGACTCCAAAAGTAATCATTTCCCAACCATCTCTCTAAAAAATAATCGAAAATTGAGAAAACTTGGCAATTTAAATTCTTGACAATTAAAAGCCATCAAATTCATCTTCGAGGAGAAGGAACTCCAGTACAGTACACATGAGAATTTACAATCTTACTTTTTAATTTTTCTTGTATTCGTGATTTTCTGTATAAATCCATGGGGAAATAGAATTCACTTGACGTATACACAATTTTTAATGTAAAAAGTGGCTGCCAGTTTAAATTAACGTTCTGGAATATGTTCAAATACGTTACGGAAAAGAAAGATGTATGTCTCTTGTTTTGTTTGATAAAAATGCAAGTCCACTGGATAGAGGTATATTTGAATCTTTGAACTTCCAAAGTCTGTTTGAAGCCTGTTAATTTTAGAAAACTGTTTACTACAGATTTTCAATTTTTATCTATGAAAAGTTTTCATTTATAGAATTTCCTTTCCTGCTTTCCCAATGATTTTTTAAAGGTGTTGTGACTTAAGGATCAACATTGATTTTGTTTCTATTTAAAAATACAAAGTCCTTTTTGTTACTTTCTGTTATTTGACAAAATAGATTATACAGACATATTCCTCTTCTGACTATATTGTATAAATCAAATTACCTTTTCTCGTTCTCTCATCTTCACCTGCTTTTGAGTCTGCTTTACTTCTGGACAATTGTCATCCGGAGTTCCAAATCAATGACTGTTGGAACAAAGTGCATTACAGTACTTAGTTTTAATGTACAGTAAGTCCTCGACAATGCGCTGATCTTTCTTTCAAAGAACACTAAATCACTTAATTTTGTGTTAATTCTTTTAACTTTAAACAAATATACTTTTTAGTGAGCTAATAATAACTAGACAGTGTCACTTCTATATCAAACATACGAAAACTTGATACACAAGACGCATGAAATGAACTGTAAATACGGGTAAAAAAGAAACTGGAAATAGTAAAAGGTAAAATCCAATGCATTCTTT